>VYXB01001252.1:2920-55737 GCA_013397135.1 Pachyramphus minor | reverse complement strand
TGTGTCCCCCCGCCAGCCGCCTCCCGCCGCCGGCACGGTACCTGCTCGAAGCGTGGCTTTCCCAGCTGGAACGGGGGATAGTCCGCCGGCTCCGCCATCCCGCAGGCGCCACTTTAAACAGCCTCCCCCGCCGCCCGGCCCCGCCCCCTGCGGCGCCGCCGCGCTCATTGGCCGCGGCCAACCGCAGCTGCCGCGGGGCATGCCGGGAGCTGTAGTCCGCCAGCTCCCGCCGGGAGGCGGGGCCGCGCTCCGGCCACCAGCCAATGGGGAGCGGGCGTGGGCCGCGGAGCATCACGGGAAATGTAGTCCCGGGTGGGAACGGGGAGGACAAGGAGATTTTTGCCTCTTATGTGGAATCGTTTGAGTAAATAATGAGGCACACGAAGGGGAAAGGTGAAAAACATCTGAAAAATCGCCCCACATATTCAAAAACTTCTGACAAATGATCGCAAATTCCGCTGAATTTTCACATCCTCCCCATAACAAGAAGGACACGCAGGGGCTGGAGCGTGTGCGGGGAAGGGAAGGGAGCTGGGAAGGGGCTGGAGCAGCAGGAGCAGCTGAGGGAGCTGGGGGGGCTCAGGTTGGAGAAAAGGAGGCTCAGGGGGGACCTTCTGGCTCTGCAACTCCCTGACAGGAGGGGGGAGCCGGGGGGGGTCGGGCTCTATTCCCTAAAAAAAGAAGTGACAGGATAAGAGGAAACAGTGTCAAGCTGTGCCAGGAGACGTTTAGGTTGGATATCAGGGAAAAATTCTCCATGGACAGGGTTGTCCAGCCCTGGCACAGCTGCCCAGGCCAGTGGTGGGTTCACCATCCTTGGAATTGTTCAGAAAACCCGTGGATGTGGCACTTGGGGACATGGGTCATTGCTGGCTTCGGCAATCCTGGCTTAACATTCAGAGTCGATGATCTTGGAGGTCTTTCCCAACCTGAAGAATTTTCTAATTCCATTTCCTCGTGGAAACACTTACTCTTACTTCAACAGGAGCCCAACAACTGCTATTGACCTTTGTAATAAATACCTGATTAAAAACAAAGAACCTGGAAATCATAACGATTTGTGGAGATAAACCCAAGGTCGTGCAGGGCTGGGGGCACCAGGGGGGGCACACGGAGCCGTCTCTAGAATCCTCTTCCCTAGATTAGTGGAATAAGAAGTGTCTGGACCTTCAAATGCCGACGAAATTGTTTGGAGGATTAGGATCAATTCTCCGAGGAAGAGCAAAGGGACAGTAAATAGACAGGAGATGTGGAGGAAGCAGGGAAAGGAGGCAGGGAATAAGAGGAAGGTTTGGTGCAACAGAAGTAAAGGCAACAGATTGAAATGAAGGTAATAAAGGAAATAAAAGCAGGTCATAAACAGGATTTCCTTCTAAGGAGGAATTAAATAACATACATGGAAAATAAATCCCTTATTTTTGCTACACATGGAAAAACATGAGCATCCCATTTCTTGCTGTGGGGTGCTGCTGCTCTGCATAGTGGGTGTGGAGATGATCTTTTTTTCTCCCCTGTTTTCTTTCCACCTCCAACACCAATTTCTGTTTTTAGGCTGATTCACCACTGATCCCCTTTTCACTGAGTGGCAAATCTCCTACAGCTCAAGGTGGAAAAGGGAGAGAAAAGGGGCTTTGGAGCAGAACCTGCCTGTGGTTGTGTCCAGAGGGCAAAAAGTGGAGCAGAAAACAGGGGGGAAAAGGGTATTTTATAATTTCTTGTTCATTTTTCCTTAGAGATATTGTTAAAATCAAGTTGTTCCAGCATCACCTCCCCTCCTACTCTCTCCCTGCCACGCTGGAAAACCCAACCATCCTCAGGAACGGGGAGATGAGGAGCAAAGATCCATTCCAGGGGCACATCCTGCCCCCTGGAGCGAACCCGCTGCCACCCTCGTACCATGTCCCAGGAGTTAATCATTTGCTTGTTTTAATTAAAAGTGGCTGCAGCTCAAACCTCCTCCTGACCCCCACAGCGACATTTTCCTGCTCCCTTCTGATCCCTGAAGCTCTGAGGTCAATCCTGATCCCAAAAACTCCCCCATCACTCAGGTTTGTTTTCATTACCTCTGCTCGGAGCCCGAGCGACCTGAAAAAGGGAAAATGAAGTCATTTTGCAGCCACAAAAGCTTTACAAGGCAACTCTTCCTTCTCTAAAGGTTCCATCCCGTCCTTCCCAAGGCGGCAAAATCTCTCCCATGAATATGGATGATAACCCAAATCCCTCTCCCAGGGGAAACCCCCCCTCCCTCCCCTCGCAGCTCGAGCCAGATAATTGATACAGTCCCTAAATGTTGACACACGAAATGTTTTGTAACAACAGAGGGGAGAGAATCTGTTTATCTAAAACCACATTTGGAGTGACATAAGACTATCACTTTTTTGGTTAAATACCAGAAAGAATATCAATTCTTTGGCTGATATCAATCCAACCAGATCCATTTCGACTGACAACTCGCGTTTCCCTGGATTGGGGAAGGAGAGGGGGGTTGTTGTTTCCCCGGATCAGCGACTGTTCAGTCAACAATGAAGTTCCTTCCCATTTTTTCTGGAGGGGGAACAACCCCCCCCCCACCCTGCCCCAGACATTGTGTGAGCTCATCTAGAAATTGGGAGATTTTGGTAGCAGGGGTGACCTCTGTGGGAAGGTGCCGGAAGCTTCTCCCACGTCCACGGAGCCAATTCCAGCTGCTCCAGGATGCTGGACAAGGCTGAGCCCATCAGTGATGGTGGGAGAACCTCTGGGGTAAAACGTGGAAGAAGGAAGAGGGAAAACTGGTGAGGAAAAACAGTGGGAGAGGGAGGAGTGAGAATATGTGAGAGGAAAATGCTGCAGACCCCCAGGGCAGGGAAGAAGGAGGGCAGGAGGTGCTCCAGGAGCTGGAGCTGAGATTCCCTGGCAGTTTGTGGTGCTGTGGGGAGGCAGCTGTGCCCCTGCAGCCTGTGGTCATCCATGAGGAACAGAGATCCACAGGGAGCCCATGGAGACCCCACACCGGAGCAGGGCAATGCCTGGGATCCCATGGGAAGCTCACGCTGGCAGGACTTGTGATCCTGCAGCCTGTTCCTGAAGGACTGATCCTTTGGAAGAGGGGATCCACACTGGAACAGTTCATGGAGAACTGCAGCCCCTGGGAAGGACCCAAATGGGAGAAGTTCATGGAAAATTGTCTTCCATGGGAGGGACCCCAAACTGGAGCAGGGGAAGAGTGTGAGGAGTCCCAAACCCTGCGGAGGAAGGAGCAGAGACAATGTATGATTGTAGCCTCCATTCCCTGCGGGAGAGAATTCAGGAGTCTGGGAAGAAGTGAGGAGTGGGGGGAGGGCAATTTAAGATTTGGGTTTATTTCCTATTACCCTGCTCTGATTTGATTGATGAATTAATTTCCCCAAATTGAGTCTGTTTGCCCATGACAGTAACCAGTGAGTGACCCCTCCCTGCCCTTATCCCGACCCACGAGCCTGTCCTTGGATTTCCTCTCCCTGCCCAGCTGAGGAGGGCGGTGAGAGCAGCTTTGGGGAGCACCCAGGACCCACCCAGGGTCAGCCCACCACCCTGAGGGAGATTTGGGGGTCTCAGGGAGCCACCCCACACGTGACAGCTGGGAGTGGGGCTGGGCTTCCTGCTGGCTCCAGGAGGAAGTCACAGGAACATTCCTTGTCAGCTTCCATCTGCAAAGCCAGATTTCAAGAAAACTTGAGGCGGGCAGCGAAACTCCGGCTTGGAACAACAAACCCAGCCAGTTCTTCCTGCAGGGATGGGAATTGTTTCCATCAGTCCTGAGCCTGTGCTTAAGACAGGCAGAGACACACGATGGAATCACACGGGCGTTCCAGCAGGACTTTTAGGACTTGAAATCCTGCTTTTTCCCCGGCTTCCAGACTCCAGTTCTCCCAGTGACTGCTCTCTGCTCACCCTCTGCTGCCTGGGCTGCCTTTCCTTAGGATGGATCATTTTTCAGAGGGTCACAGCTCGGTGCCCTGATCCCACAAAACAACGTGCCAAACATTTCCCTGCCCAGCCCATCCAGGCTCTCAGGGTTAACATGATCCCCCCACAGACAGGTGCTGAGCTCTGTAAGGACCTGGATCCAGCTGGATGAAAAATAAACTGGGATTAGAGCTAAGGAAACTCTTCTCTTGGAGCAGCAAAGTCATTTACAGGAGCTTAAGGGGAGTTAATTTTTGAGAAGGAAAAGGCTCGACTGGAGAAAGAAACCGGTGCTGAGAAGGAAAACAGCTGAGTGGTGAAAGGTGGGAGGGATTTGGGGCTGAGGGGCTGCAGGAGAAGGTCTGAGAGGTGGATCAGTGCAGAGGAGAGGGAGGATCATCATCTCAGAATTGCCTTTTCCCGGGAGCAGCAGCATGGATGGAGCCAGGTTTTCCCACCAGGCATCCCGAGGCTGATCTCTCTGTTGCCTGGGATGTGACAGGAGCTCTCCTTTCCTCTGCCTCCAAGACACTGCCCTGGGGTCCCTCTCCTCTACTCAGCTGCTGATTTCCCACAAATCCTCAGGAATGCAGGGGTAGAGCCAGCAGGAGCAGCAAGAGAGATGCAGACAGATGGAGTCATAGAATTTAGGTTGGGAAAACCCTCTGAGATCATAAAGTCCAACCCTTAACTCAGCACTGCCAAGGCCATCACTGACCCCTGTCCCCAAGTGCCACATCCACAGGGATTTTAAATCCCTCCAGGCATGGGGACTCCACCCCTGCCCTGGGCAGGCTGTTCCAATGTTTTACAACCCTTCCCATGAAGAAATTTTCCCAATATCCAATCTAAACCTCCCCTGGAGCACCTTGAGGCCGTTTCCTCTCCTCCTGTCCCTTGTTCCCTGGGAGCAGAGCCCGACCCCCCCTGGCTCCATCTCTTGCCAGCTCCCAACCCCCAGGGCCATCCCAGCCAAGCTCCACGGTCACTCAGCACAAACCACGACTTTAAGACCCACACAAGACACCTGAGAGACTCTTAAACCCCCTCAGGTGCTCCCATCACCTGAGCCAGGACCAATATCTGGGGAGCAACTCGAGGTTCCAGGGCTCGGGGACTGTTAAAGAGCTGGAAAAGCTGCTGGAGGAGTTGGACACCATCCTCCTCCTTCAGCAAATAAACAGAGAAATGTCACTCACTGTCCAAGTGCCATCAGCACAGACGCTGTTGTCAATAAATCAGAAGTATCTAGGAACAGCTTGAACAACTTTTATTTTTTTTTTCTTTAAAGTGCTCAAAACGTAAATAACAAGCTCTTTATAAACATCAGTTGCAACTATTAAAACATGAAACGCACAGAACCCACTTCCTTGGTACGTGAAGTACAGGGAAATCAACAACTCCAAACTCCCCCTGATGCTTCTTTTCCCGCTTTGGGATGTTTTTCCACCCCACAAAACACGAAACACACGGTGGTTTCTTCACGGACGAGTCGTAAGGCTGAGTCTACACTTGAGAATCCACATCCCTTCAGGTTTCTTCCAGTTTAAGGATAAACCCTGGTGGTTCTTCTGGTCCACCCCGTGACCAGAAGGAGCAGCCAAGGAGAAAATAAAATCACTTGGCCAAAGTTCTTGAAAAGCAAGAAACCCAGTTGTGGGCTGACAACAAAAGCAGAGCAACAGCACCCTGCTGGAACCACGTGGAAAAACAAAGTCCAAGAGAAAGGCAAAACCAGGGAGGGGTTGTTATGGCTGTGTTTAAATTGGAACCAGGGAAAAGTTGCTGCTTTTGGTCCAGCGAAACCTTTTGGGCTGCTGGGTTCAGCAGAGAGGAACAGAGCTCAGAGTGGCTCCAACAAGGAGCAGGAATGCTGCTCCTGCCCCTGGGCTGGCAAATAAATCGCTAAAAAAACGCAGATTTAGATCAGTAACTATGGAGATAAACCCCAAACAGAACATGGGCAACTTGAGAACATTTCCCCCTCCCAGTTCTTTTCCTCGTCCCTTCCCTCCACAAGGTCCTCAAAACCATTTCCCTCTGGGAACTTCTAACAACAAATTAAACAGACTCTGGTTTCAGTGCTGTGGTGTAGCCAAGCTGCTGCTCTGATGGACAGAATCAATCAGGGGTGGTGAGGAAAACCCCACATTTTCAGGACAGGGAGGTGGAGAAACAGAGAACAGAGACAGGAGCATCTCTAAGATGCCTTTTCCCAAACACAAGTCCATTTGTAGATACCTCAGGACTTCCAAACACTGGAGGACAGACATGAAACACCCATCACTGCTTGTTCCTTCTGCAGCTCCTGCCTCACACCCAATGCCAAGGCACCTGTGCCAGACCCTGCCTTGGCCTTTGGAGATGGGAGGGAGCAGGTCCTGCTGGAAAGGTAAGGGATGGAGGGAAAAGGTATTGCTGGAAAGGTAAGGGATGGAGGGAAAAGGTACTGCTGGAAAGGTAAGGGATGGAGGGAGCAGGTACTGCTGGAAAGGTAAGGGATGGAGGGAAAAGGTACTGCTGGAAAGGTAAGGGATGGAGGGAAAAGGTACTGCTGGAAAGGTAAGGGATGGAGGGAGCAGGTATTGCTGCAAAGGCAGGAGATGGGGAAACTTTTATTGCTGGAAAAGTAAGGGATGGAGGGAGCAGGTATTGCTGGAAAGGCAGGAGATGAAAAAGCACCTATTGCTGGAAAGGCAGGAGATGAGGAAGCACTTATTGCTGGAAAGACAGGATATGGAGGGAGCAAGTATTGCTGGAAAGGCAGGATATGAAAAAGCTCCTATTGCTGGAAAGGCAGGATATGAAAAATCTCCTATTGCTGGAAAAGCAGGAGATGGAAGGGGCAGGGATTGNTTGCTGGAAAGGCAGGATGTGAAAAATCTCCTATTGCTGGAAAGACAGGAGATGGAAGGGGCAGGTATTGCTAGAAAGGCAGGAGGTGAGGAAGCACCTATTGCTGGAAAGGTGAGGGATGGGGGGAAAAGGTATTGCTGGAAAGGCAGGAGGTGAGGAAGCTCCTATTGCTGGAGAGGCAGGAGATGAGAAAGCACCTCTTGCACGAAAAGCAGGAGATGGAAGGGACAGGTATTGCTGGAAAAGCAGGAGATGAGGAAGCTCCTGTTGCTGGAAAGGCAGATGAGGAAGCACCTGTTGCTGGAAAGGCAGGAGATGGGGAAGCACCTCTTGCTGGAAAGGCAGGAGATGAGGAAGCACCTCTTGCACGCCTGGCACCGCCTGCTGAGCTCTGAGAGAAACTTCAGATATTCAAGTGCAAAACATTCAAGCTTTGGAGTGAAAAAAGGCAGAGCTGAGTAAGGCAGAGGGGGCTGAGGGAGGTGGTGAGACACGATGGAAGAGGAGGGGAGAAGGCAGGGAGGAGGTGCAGTGTGATCCTTAGAGACATTGGCACTTTTGTGTGGGGAGCACCTCCAGAGCCAACGCTGCTGGGGGAGAGCTCCATGGAAGCAGATGTTTTTTAGGGAGTGGGGAGCCAGTGTGGGATCCTCGTGTGAGATTCTGGCTCTACTCCTCCTCCTTATTAATGCCCACCTGAGCTACACCTGCCCCTTCTCCCGGCCCTCATTCCCGTGCCGTGCTGCTTTTCCAAGGCTGGACTGCATTCCAGCTGCCCACAACTCCTCCCTGCCTGCCTCCAGCTCAAAGGAAGAGCTCCTCTGGGCACTCAGAAAGGGAATGTGGTGCTCAGGCCATGGAATCTGACTCTGTAGGCAGATAAATGTTTCTGGGGCTTTGTAAAATAGGAGAACATCTTCCTGCTGAGCCTCACGTCTTATCCCAGAAACACAAAGGGAGGAGGAACATAAAGACAGGAGGAACAGGTAGAGAAGTGCAAACCCTCAGATGAGGGGCCAAGGCAGGCAGGAATTGGAAGTTCATGGCTGGTACCTTCCCAGGTAACAAATCCTCCCTCTGATACAATGGTTTTACCAGACAGGACCAAACCTCTTTCTCTCCTGACCCAATACTGTCTTTATCCAGCTGTATTTTGTCTTGGAATATTTGGCCTGCTCTTCCTCCCCATGTCATCTCCTAAGCTCTCTGCCTCCCACATCCCATGAGCTTCCTGTGCAGAATTCCTGCCAAGGACCCAAAGTACCTGCACACAGGGGTGGGAAGGCTCTGAGTGTAAAAATAAACTCACTTTTTCGGATGAGCAGGAAAACAGAAGAGAAACCTGCCCCAGATGGGTTGTGTGGAAATGAGAATTGGATTTCAGAGCCTTGTTGGGTAGGAAACTGCTACTGTCCTATGGCAAAAGGCACAGTTTTTCAAAGTCATGGCATATGTGGAAGTAAGGAGAGAAGAGTATGGAGGTTTTAAAAGAATCCAGTAACGTTGGGAGATACAGAAGAGGGAGAAGATGCCTTACATGTCAAGACGGCTCAAATCCCACACCAACCAAACCTCCACCATTCCTCTAGAGAAAATCCTGGCAGGACGAGAGATGGAGCAACATCCTTTCTATCCCCTTCCACTGCCAACTGTGTGCTGGATTCTCATTAAACCACACAAATCAGAGCCCTTTGGATGGTCCCTCCATGGTCAGCAGCTGGAAGCACTCAGCTCCCAGCACGGCTGGGCCCAAGAGATCCAACACTGGCACGTGGATGTGATCCAGCTGGAGCGGTGCTGGGCACTAACACTGGCTGGAAGGGGCTCTGCCAGGATTCCTGGACTGTGAGCTGTGACAGGGAGTGTTTGGTGGCAGCCTGATCCCACAGGATGTCATGCAGAGGTGGTCAGGCTGTCAGACACCCATGAACTTTGGTCCAATGGCATTTTCCTGTTGGGTTGGGAAAGACAACGCTGAGCCAACGGTGGGGGCAGCCGTGGAGAGCAATTCCCGTGGGATGCTGAGGAGAAAATTGAGCTGTGGTTTAAATTGAGCTGTGGTTTATTCACAAAGGAATCCCCTCCCGAGGCACAGCCAGGCTGGGGATGGGTTGGGTGGGAAGCAAGGAGATTTCCTGGAGCCCTCATGGTGTACAAACCATCACAAGGTTGAGTTTTGAGGAACTGAGGCAGCATCACCACTCTGCACCCACGGAGGGAAGGAGCCAACACAGCTCATGGTCAGGCAGTGACATCAGATCAAGTCCTTTATGGCCTCCAACTCCATTGTTGTCCCTTTGTGTAGCATCTCCCAGTGGTCAGGAACTGGCACAAACTGGAGCTGGCTCTTCAGACACAGACCCTTCGTCCTGGGAGGTAAATGGGGCAGGAAGGGGAGGAGGCATCCAACCACAGCCCCACTCTGCAGTCACTAATGTCCTGGTACAGCTTTCCTGGGTTTAAACATCCCCCTTGTCCTCCACCAGTCCAACATCATCCCCCAGTCAGGGGACACCACTTCAGAAGAGAGATGAGGAAGAGTGTGGGCAGAAGAGCAGCAGCAGCAGGATGAAGCCATGGGCGAGGTGGTTTCCAGCTCTCAGATGTCCATGGGCCACTTAAAGCACTGGCAGGGTGAGCGCCCGAGAAGATGGCACTTGGTCACAAGGACAGGAACCTAAGGAGGCATCTGCCACACGTGGAAGGCTCTGCTCCTCCCCATAGGGTGCATGACTGCCCATCACTCACCCTACAGTTCCCTGGAGCCAGAGCTGGGAGAAGCTTGGGGAGGAGCAGACAACCTTTCCTGCTAAACTCTGCGAACAGAAGCCACTGGAGCCCTCATGGAAGAGGAGGGGGGAGTGCAGGGATGTTTGCAGCGTGTTTACTGGAGAAGTGCTCTAGGTGAGTGCTGCTGGTCTCTGGGCAGAGGTTACTTGGTGTTGCCTTCCCCCAGTGGGATCTGCAGGAGCGTGGGAGACTGTTCCATGATGCGAACCAGCAGCTGGTCAATGTAGTTCTCCAGTTCATGGATGTGCTCCTCCTTCTTGCTCAGCTCCATCTCCCTCTGCAGCAGGAGCTGGATGAGCTCGTCGTGGGTCAAGTGGTAATACTTGGCTGACTGGTCCAGCACGGTGGGATCCTGTGGTAGAAACCAAGAGGAACATCCAGTGAATCAAATTAAACCTATCTGCTCCCTTTAATATTTGCAGCGACAACCAGAGCAATCCTATTTTTGTGTCTGTCTTCTTTCCAAATCTGGGAAGGCTGGAGCATCACAGGGAAGCAGGACCCACCCAGACCTCACCCCAGAAAAGCTGAGATGCTCATAACCCACAGCCTGAACTACCTGTGGCACCACAAAGGGTGCAGCAGGGTTGTCCTGGTCTAGCAGGAGGTGTCCCTGCCCATGGCAGGGGGTTGGAACAACATGGTCCTTTAGGTCCATTCCAATCCGAAGCATTCCATGGTTCTGTAACCAGGGATTCACTCACACACTGCACAGTAAAAAACCCCAAACCAAAGCAAGCAATGGGAGAACAACAATGGGGTGAGAAGGTCCAGAGACCAGGTCATGGAGGAAGGGAGGCTGGTGGGAGTCTGACATCCATCCTGAGCAACCAGGATCCAGGATTGATACTCACCCTGTTCTACCTCCTCCAACACCAGCCCTTTGCCCCTGTGGAACACCTGGAGCAGGTGTGGGTGCAGCTCTCACCTCTCAGGTTCCTACCTTTAACTTCTTGGAGTCCGTTTTCTCCGGGTGGGAGGTCGGGGCCACGGGCTGGACGCTGCTCGTGGTGACTGTCCTCAGCTTCTCCAGGCCATTGCTCAGTGCTGAGGTCAGGCTGGACCTGTGCTGCTGCTTCTTCTCCGCAGAGACCTCCTGCACCGCGGCGCTGATGGGCTTCACCGGGTGGGGACTGGGGAGGACAAGGTTGGACAGTTATAACACCCTCCCGAGCTCAGGAGAGGCACTGCTGCCTCTCCCTGTGGATTTTACAGGGGTGGAACTCACTTAGAAACTTCAGACACACCTAAATCCCGTGTGTCTGCGTTGCCCAAAGCTCTCCTGCTCCAAGCAGAGCGAGGAGAACCAGCGCCCTGCGGAGCAGGTGGCCCATGGAGCCATTTCCAGCCAGAGAGGACAAAAGGAGCCCCAGGACACGTGTCTGGCTGAGACCCAGAACAGGCCCTGTGTCCACACTGTGCTCACTCCACACTGGGATTGCTGTGGGTCAAAACTCCCACAGGCTGCTGGGGGTTGGTGCCCACGGGAAGATCAAACCCAGGTCCTGTGTAATCAGAGCCTGCCCAGAAGGGCATTTGGTTGTCCAAGAGCCCCCAAAATTAGAGTGGGGGGTCACCACTGATGCTTCAGCAACGCTCCAGCCCAAGAGTTGGGCTCCACCTGCCTGGAAGCCACCACAGAATTTGTCCCCCTCCACTAGGCCAAAAGGGAGAGTGAGGAGTCAGTTAAGGGGGAATTAACATTTTAATTTATTTTTGCCTCACCCTTCACCCAAAAGGAGTTTTTTTCCTGGGCTTAAACAAAGTCCGTTTGCTTTTCAGCAGGATGGAAAGAGAAGTGACCTGATTGTACCTTCCTGCAAGGAACAGGCACAGCTGGGCACCATCCCTGGGATGGAAAGATCCAAAGATCTACCCAGGAACTCTGCAAAGCCTCTGCTCTCGTGGGGTGCAGCAGCCACCCTGCAAAGGGTCACAATCCCAAATGCTGTGTGTCCAAACGGGGCTGGTGTCCTCAAGCCTGGTCCATGGTGGTGGGATCAGGATGTCCCAAATTGTCTCCCTGTTGTGCTGATGGTCTGGAAGTTCTCTTCAACCACCATGATGCCTCCTGCCATCCATGTGTTAGGAGGGCACAGCACTGGTAGCCACTGACCAGCTCCAACAAGCCAAAGGATCAGCTCCCTCAATGAGGGGAAGTGGAGGGGCAGCACTGATCTCTTCCCTCTGGTGTCCAGGGGCAGCAGCCAGGGAAGGGCTGGAGCTGTGCCAGGGCAGTGGGCACAGCCCCAAGGCTGCCAGAGCTGCAGGAGGGTTTGGATGATCCTCTGGGGCACAGGGTGGGATTGTTGGGGTGTCCTGGGCAGGGCCAGGGGTTGGGCTGGATGGTCCTTGTGGGTCCTTCCAGCTCAGGATACTCTGTGATTCTATGATCTCTTGTCAGAGCTGTCCAAGCACAGGGACAGAGCCGGGATTCCTGGGCAGCTTGAAAGGATGAAGAGGGATCTATGGACCTCAGTGGGAGCCCACTGACAGTGTCAGGGCTTGGAGAAGCTGCCTCAAGAACTCCCCACTGGGGACCAAACCCTGCACCAGCAGAGCTGTAACCACCACGCTACAAACGGTCCAGCAGTTGTGAGGAGAACATTGTGAGGAGAACATTGGGGGAGCCACCAGGACTCCTTATCACAGCCAGACCTGAAGATAAGCAGCCCCAAATGTCACCTGGTGCATCCCCACATCCAGGGCAGAGACACCACAGTGTCCAAACCTTGGCACCAAACTGGCATAACTCCAGAACAAAATCTGGCCTTGTGGGATAGTTTGGATGCATTTTGAAAGCAGGGGGACATTCCCCACTGCAAGTGTGGCCACAGACCCATGGTCAGTGGGAACAGTCGTTTCTGCAGAGCTGGAAAAGGTATTTTTAAAAATAAATCACAATCCCACTCTTTCCTGCTCAGGGGGTGGTGTGTGCAGGGCTCTGCCCTTTCCACTGGTCACTCTGAGAGGGTCCAAAATCTGGAGGCATTTCTCCCCCTGCACCTGCCCCAGGATGGTTGGCACCAGGTCCTTCCAGGGGAGCAGAGGCTCTTTCACACCTCACAGCCAGGTCTGAAGTACTGATGGATCCTCCAAGAAGCTGGACCTGTTTCCATCTGCTGGTTGATGAACGTGAACTTCATGAGAGAACTAATTCCTCACCCTGAGTGGACCTAAGTCCAAGGTGGAGCTTAAGAGGTCAGGGAGAAACCTCTCAGGGTGACAGTGGCCCAGCCCTGTCCCCCCTCTCTGAGCCAGCCTTGCTGTGTCACTGCTTCACTGACACTCCCGAGGTCACTGCTGAGCACAGTGACAGAAACTCCTCTGAAATTAAGTCTTTATCATCCCATTAAAATGCTTCTCACAGGGCACAAGACAAGAAAGGACAAATCCAAGGGAATCAATCTGCTGTGGAGCAGCACACAGCACCTGAGGGCCAGATCTCCATGGAGAAAGGGCCTTCAGGATGACAGGGAATGACTGAACTCCTGCTCAGCTCTCCCAGCTCTATCCATGGATGTGCCAGGCCACTCTCCAAGCTCCAAGGACTGCATTTAGATCACAGACACGGGCACATGATTGAACCTGACACCTCATTTTCAGGAGACGCTGGTTGTGCTGCACCCCTGACACGAGGGAGGCACAAAGCAGCGTGTGCCAACATCACCCTGGCACCCGTGATGTCCCCAGTCCTGCGACCTGCCAGCACCATGGCATGCTGGAACAGTCACACACCTGAGCTCCTGAGGGGTGGCTGAGGAGCTGCACAACTGCTGGACCCCTCCAAGGCAGTGGAGTCCCTGAAGGACAGTCACGGGCTGTCCCTGAGGTCCCACCTGTCCCAGGGATGTGGCCAAAGTCACCCTCCCAGCAGTGAAGGCACCATCCCACCCTTCTTAAAGAGATAAGGACCCTCCACACACCTGAGTGTCACAGCTGATGCTCCAGCACCCACCTTACCCCAGTGGCCATACAAGAGGACCCTGTGGCCACTTGGGAAGGGGACATGGGACCCCACACCCAGTTTCCAGCTCTCCTGAGGAGGACACACAACCTCAGCACAGCAGACTCTCAACAATCCACACCAAGTACCAGCTCCTCCTTCATCTGATGGATCAAAAAGACACTTTTGTCCCAAAAAGTGTCCCTAAAGCCAAGCCCTAATGCTTGTTCTAAGGTTGAAGGTTTTTCCTTCCAACTCTGTTTTCTACTATTTTCTTGTCCATGTGCCATCCTAACAGGAGATGATTCTGGGAAAGAGCAGCCTGGCCATGGGGACCTGGAAAAGGTCCCTTCCAGCTTTCCCCTCTTCACCCCCTGACAGTTATCACATCTCCCCAGTCTCATGAAGCACTGCAGAACCTCAAAGCTTTCCAGAGACACCTGGAAACTCTTCAAAGGCTCTTCAATCACAGCACCAAGTATCCAAAACATGGTAGAGGAACCAGAGCAGAGAAGTTCCAGGACTTCTCAGCTGTGTGTCACAACAGAAACCAGCACTGGTGGGATGACCAGCCCTCAGATCCAAGCCCATTTCCATCCCATGAACCAGCCAGGCCTTGGCTGGATGCACAACCAAGCTTGAAGATGACCATGAGCTCATCACTGCCTCATTTCACCCTTCGGGACTGCAGGACACTTCTCTTTCCATGAAACATGGCAAAGTTCAGGAGGTTTCTGTATCCCATCCCTGCAAATTTTGAACAAGGTTATCGGCTGCAGGACGAACAATCCAATTAAAAATGATGTGAGGATCTGGCCTAAATAAGAAGAAAAAATATCAGCCAACAGCCCCAGCTCCTGCTCCTGAGATCACTTTGCTCCTCAAACCCACACTCAAGCCAAGGAAGGATCCCAAGAAGAAGGGCTGGAGCTCAGTGAGTTTTGCTGGCCCAGGTTCCTGCCCTTTCTCTCCCCAGGGCTGTGACCAACATTGTTCTTGGGTCAGGTGGGATTTTACCATTTCAGTGCCCTCGTGAAGCTCCATTTGCCTCATGATCAGTGAGGCTGATCAAGTAAATCCCTGCTAGAGCTGAATAAATCACCGTAGGAGGTTGATCCTTGGGCAGAGAGAGCCCAGGACAACCTTCTCCTGCCCAGGCAGAGCAGGGGAGGGAGTACCAGGAAAACTTGATGAACTGAATGACACAGAGCAAGGCTCCATGCCCAAAACTCACCATCTTTACTTCATGGCTTCTACAAGCCCACAACTGGCCTGGGAGGAGGAACATCCCCTTCTTTCCACCACGGTTCCCCCCTTCCCATTCCCGTTCTCCTCAAGGCTAAATCCCACTTGCCTCATAACCAAATGGGCATCTCGGCAGGAGGGAGGGGAGAACTTTGCCCTGGTGAAACTACTCTCTTTTTTTTTTTTGGCTATGGAGAGAAGAAGGGTTTTTTTAGTACCTGATGGACATTCCAAAGGAAAGAAACCAAGGCTGAATGAATGGAAAGGGAAGGGGCAGCAGCTGTGCACATGCCATGAGGGAACTCAGGAGAGCATGAACGGCCGGGAGCTCTCCTGGCAGACATGGGGAAGGCATTTATTTTTGCAAGCACGGGGGAGATGATGGAGCCAAAATTAGCACTGAGGGAAATGCGGGTGCAGTGGCTGAAGTTTCAGCCAGGGGAGGTCGTGGATGCCTCAAACCATTTGCCCTCGTTAGGGAAAACACAGGACACCAGTGGCCATTCCGTGATCCCAGAAAGCCAAGGCTTCAAGCAGCTCAGGTTGGACTCTCTGGGACCACGGGAAGGTGAGGGAGGAGGACCTGCAGCGACACACGGAGCTGCCGACACCGCGCCGGGGTCCTCTTATCGTCCCCCTCATAAGAGCAGGAAGGGAGTCAGGGCTCACCTCTACCAAAAATAACACACCCTTCGCCTTCCCCGGAGTGCTCACCTGGTCGTCTGCTGGAAAAGGGGCTTCTCAGCTGGCTGTGTCTCCCTGGGCAAAACCACGAGCGCTGAAGCCTGTGTGTCCCCGGGCTGCGGCAAAGGGCAGGGCTGGGCGGCTGCGCGGCTGGAGGCGGCGGGGACCCCGCTGCTCGCGGGGAACACGGCAGGGGAGGGGAAACCAAACTGCTCGGGGTTAGTGGCAGCCACGAGGAAAGGGGTGGAGAAGGCCAAGGGCTGGCTGACATGCGGGAAGGGAGGCTGCAGGAGCGGGTGCCCGGCGGGGTTAGTGGGCCGGAAGCCTTGCCCGAGGGCTTCCTCGTGGAGGTTGGCGAAGCTGAAGGCGCCCTGGTCAAGCTTTTCGGGCAGCACAGCTTGAGCAGGGAGGGGGGTTGGGGGTGTCTCCACGAAGGGGTTGCTTGGGGAGTTCGGGCTGAGGGCCAGAGTAAAGGGGTTTTTCAGGGTTGGAGCTTCCTGCTTGTGCCTCTCCTCCGCCCTGTCCGGCTTCCAGAAATCTGCCTTCTTGAAGTCTATCCTGCGCTCTGCCGAGTGCCACGGCCCCTCGGGGTCGCTGTGGGGGGGTCTGCCCTGCTCTGCCTCCTCAGGAGAGCTGGTCACTGCCAGGGGGGCACAAGGCTCAGGCTGGTGTCCCTCTTGCCCCTCACCATCATCCCGTGCCAGCTCTGGCCGGGGTGAGCTCTCCCTGCGTGCTAACCTTGGGCTGAGACCAGCGGGATGAGCAGCCGCCTCCTGCTCTTCCAGAGCCGTCCAGAACATTTCCGGCTGGCCCAGGTCTAGCTTGGAAGGTGGGTTTAGTCCTGAAATACTGAGCTCCTCAGGGAATGGCTCCTGTTTGGAGGCCATCTCCCACTTGGTACTGTCTGTGGGCCCCGTCTGAGGGGACAAATGGGGCTGGCTCCAGCTCTGCTCAGCACCCGACTGGCCTAATCCATCCAGGGAGAACTTGGATGCACAGGTCTCGAACTGCTCAGCCGCATCTGTCTCGTTCGTCTCCGATGGCTCTTCCCCCAGAGAGGTGTCCCCTTTTCCCAGCTCGCTGGCTCTGGCTGCTGAGTCCCCAGATTCAGCATCCTTGGAGACCAGGAACTCCCTCCCGGCTTCGGCGATGTCCACTCCCAGGGCGGGTGGGCTGGGAGATGCTGGCACAGAGGGCTCGCTGCTCACACGGTTCCTTGGCAACTCCGTGTCTGCTTTTGGGTGCTCTGTGTCTTCCCCTCGCTCCTCCTTGCCTTGCTGTGGGCCACGAGCCTCCTCCCCCTCCCCGTCCCCACCGGCGGCCGCGAACCACCGCGGAGGTTTTGGGGGTGGCATTGCCGAACTGGCCAAGATCTCCTCCCGCTCCTGGGTCCCCGTCCATGGGGAGAGGACCACGTGCCTCTCACGGATGTCAGAGCTGAGCTTTACAAGGCTTTCACTGGCCTCCAGCCTCATGCTGGCCTGGAGCCTGTACACCGACGTCCGGATGTCGAAGGCATCCTCCTCATTCCCAGCGCCCTGGGGCTCCGTGCCCGGTGGGGCAGGGAGTGGCCGTGCTGGCACCTCTGGCAGCACCTGTGGGGGCACAGCCACCACGTTGCTGCCTGGCAGGGTTTCGGGGGCGAGCTCGGGGGTGAAGGTGCTCCTGGGCAACACACGGGACGCACTGTTGGCTTCGAAGGCGCCGTCACCGAGGAAGGCGGGTCGTGGGCCGAACACGCTGTCCTGACCCGGGCGCTCCTCAGCCACGCTTTGGGTGCTCTCCGAGAGCTCAGGAGCAGTTTCGGTGGCTATGGTCATCCAGCCATTTGTCCCTGCACTAGAGGATTCCTCCTCATCACTGTCCCCTCCCTCCCTAGCGCTACTTCCAGCCGTCGAAGCCTCTTTTTCCGCGGAGTTTCCCGACGCAAACGCGGCTGTCCAAACCATGGGCGTGCTGCTCTTCCTCCTCCTCCCCATGGACCCTGCAGACACGGGGCTCAGCACGTCCTCTATCACCGTGGCCTCCTGGGTTGTGCTCACCAAGTTGGCCCCCACATCTAAACTGGAGAAATTTGTCCAAGACAGAAGAGTCGAGGGTATTTCACCGCCCATTTGAGAATCGGCCTTTTCAAATCCTTGCGTCCCCTTCTCGTGGGCTGGCTTGGCTGCTCTCTCCGTTGGGCTGGCGGCATCGGGATCGTCGATGAAAGCCATGCCCTCTGCTGCCAGGGAAGCAAAGAAGTTTTCCTTCTTCCCTTCTGGCTTGAGCCTGCTGGTGGCAAAGGCATCGAAGGTATCGTCCCACTCCGAGAGCGGCGGAGGGGCGGCGGGTTCGGTGTCCGGAGGAGGAAGGTCTCCTTGTGATGGGGGAGTGGTTTCAGGAACGGGGACACCAATGCTTTTGGCTGGAGACTCCCTCTCTGGGTCTGTGTGCCTTAGGGAGGCAGAGGGACTGCAATCCTCAGAGGAATAAAAGCTCCCAGCGACCTCTGGTGAAGCATGCGGCCCACACGGGAAACTAGAGAAAAAGTGAGTAGGTGAAGGAGAATTTAGTACCTGGTCAGCGAGGAGGTCCTCAAAGAAGGGATTGCTCTGCAGGGAGTTGAGGAATGGGTTGGTGGGGGACAAGCATCCGGCCTGACTGTCTCCAGTAGCGGGAGGGAGGTTAGAGCTTGGCATGCGAGCGAGATGGGCAGGAGGAAACGGGGCAGGGGAGCAGGGAGGAAAATGAGAAGGAGCATCTGAGCTGGTTTCTACCTGAGGAGACACTTCCAGGCTGTGGAGGGAAGACAAAACAGTCCTCCTGGTTAATGCTGTGACAGAGCTGTGAGCACACACCACACACACCACAAACGCTTCGGTCCAAGCAATGCAATGACCAAACACATTCTCGGCTCTTGTTAGGCAGAGCAATGATTATGGAGTCAAGGCGTGGAAAGGGCATGCACGACACAAAGGAAAGGGCAGCCCTTCTCCCAGAACAGTCCTCCACGTTCCCCTCTCTGCCTCAGTAAGCTCAGGAGCCCGAGAGGTTTTTCCCACTTCTGCAGCCCAAGGACTCGGCTCAGATTTTGGTCCCGACGCTGGTGCCCCGACCAAGGGCAGGTTGTGCATGAGGAGCCGGGCTGGGCTCTCGAGTTGGGATTACTTGAACCAGTAAAGGCACACAGGAGTCTTTCCCAGTTTACCCTGGTCCCTCATGACTTGTTTGCCAACATTACCAGGATGGCAGCAGACACGGAGCTCCCTCTTGCACAGGATGGGGAGGAGCACAGCTCCAGGTGGCCAAGGAACAAGAGCCAGGCAGGAAGGAGCAGGATGCGACCCTGGCTCCGTTCTGGACTCTGCCCAGCCTCCCACGTGCCCTTTGCCATGTCACTTCTGGCCTCAGATCCCAAGATGCCTGGAACCCACTGGGGAACCCCAAGGAAGAGGAAGGGATTCAGCACATCCTGAATTCAGACTCTCAGTCCCCTAGAGGAGGCCAGTTCTTTGCTGCCTTTTCAAGAGGGACTACACTGACCTTTCTTTGGGATTTCATTATTCTTCCTTTGGGAACAACTCCAGCACTGTGCATCACCACCCCCAAGGAAGCCTCACCAGGCTCGATGGTTTTCACATCCCAAATGTGTGGTGTGACCACTCCACACCCCAACCAGTGCCCCAACTGCCAATTTCCCTCCTCCTGAGCCCCCATCCCCTTGACTCACCCTTGGAAGGAGCATTCCCATCCCCAGGATAGGGGCACTCAGCACCAGAACTCATCCATCAGGACTATGGCCACAAGTTTCAGAGCTCCCACTTTTGGTTTGGGAGAAACATGGACATGGATCAGCCAGCACCAGGCATATCAAACTTTAACAAGGAATGAATAAATGAATTGCTTTGCCAACATCCCACAGGGTCGGTCCAGCCCTGGGGTCACACTTTGGGATTTCCCTCCCGAGCTGCTGGAAGGGATCGTAGGAATCACCAGAAGATCACAGTCAAACACAAAATCAAGCAAAAAGAAGTGGCTTGGACAACTCTTTTCCTGTTATTGTGGATGCACAAAACTCCATGGACACGTTTTAAAGCACAGAAATGCCATCTTGAGGCAAAAGCTGATGCTGTGGGATGGTGCAGCCGGCTGGTTTTGAAGTGGGAAGGGCGACGTGCCGGTAGCGCCCCTTGGACCACGGGGGATGCCCCAACCATGTGGCCCCACTTCTCCCCACTCCTGACAGCTTCACAGCCCCCCTCATGCATCATCCCTGGAAAAGTGCTTATTTATGCCATCAATGGCACCAAAATCCCCTTATCCCAGATTTTAGGTAGGTAACATGGACAGGAAGCAGCCAGGAGCGACAGGCTCAGCTCCAGCACCCACCGGGCACTACACTGGACACCACTGAGCAGGATTAGCAAACCAGGGACACAAAAACACTCAAGCCTTCATTTCTACTCAAACCTGCAGCTCCCTTGTGGGCAGAGACAGCTCGTGGGTGCCCTCTCCTGCTGTCATTAAGCAGTGGTGGCCGTGCCCATCCCGGTCCCCAAACAGCCCGGCCGTACTCCGACGTTGTCTCCGTTGTCTCCGTGTCCTCTCCCGCTCGGACCAGGGTGGAGAAACCACCGTGGGCAGCCCAGCTCTTCACAGGTGTGCACAGATCCCCAGGAGAAGTGATGGGAGAAGCTGATGGACCCTTTGGCACAAACCACCCCAGAGAGACCAGGAGCTGGTCTCTGCTTGGAAGCCAACGTCTCCTGGCATTCCCAACCCAGGAATTAGCGTGTGGTTGCACCTTTTTCCCTAATCACCCTCGTGTTTAAGCTCCCCAGAACAGAAGCACAACTGCTCATGTCCCAAGGGAGCTCACAGCATCCACAAATGGCTTCTAACAGGGCAAAACATGGCAAGTTTTCCTTTCCAGCTGGAAAGGGAAGGTGGAAAAGTCCAACCTGGACCACCACGATGTCGGGGTGGTGCAATGTCACACCCCACTGCCCTCCCTCTGCTTGTCCTGCTCCTTGCTGGCACTGGCTTTCATGGTTTGGTCCCAGATTAAGATCCATGATTTGTGACTCTGCCCAAACATCCCTTAGTGCTGAGTAAGAGCATCCAAGGCCTGATCCAGCTCTGCTGGGCTCCAGCACTAAGTGGCTCCAGAGCATTAATCAGCTGCAGGCTCCTAATGAGCACTTCTCGCTAACGACCTTCAGAGCTGCCAGAAGGCTGAGTGGGTGAAGCTCCTTCCTCAGGGGGTGGTTGATGCCAGAGCAGCCCCTCACCCCAAACTGCACCTGCACAGGTGGAGGAACAGCCTTGAAGTCTCCTCAGACCCACTCAAGATGATCCTGTCTCCATTCCCCAGGTCATCACAGAATCATGGAATGGTTGGAGTTGGAAGAGATCTTAAAGATCATCCAGTTCCAACCCCCTGCCATGGGCAGGGACACCTTCCAGTAGCCCAGGTTGCTCCAACCTGGCATTGGACACTTCCAGGGATCCAGGGGCAGCCACAGCTTCTCTGCCCAACCTGGGCCAGGGCCTCCCCACCCTCCCAGCCAGGAATTCCTTCCCAGTATCCCACCTAACCCTGCCCCCTGGCAGTGGGAAGCCATTCCTGTCACTCCAGGTCCTTGTAAAGTCATGATGAGGCTCATGGGCTGCTGGACTTGCTGACATTGGCTAAATATATAAAAGCAGAATTTGAATCCATCTTTTTTTGTCAGATTCTGGTTTTCCTGCTCTAAAACCCCCTATGGAATTTTCCTTTCTGTCCTGGGTGAGCTCACAACATCCACAAATGGGATTTTTCCTGTCCCATTCCTGCTGGGACCCACTGGGGTCTGCTCAGGGGCTGCACAAACCCCTCTCAGCTGCAAACTCCAGGCAGAAGAATCATGGAATTCTTTAGGTTGGAAAAGCCCCTTAAGACCATCGAGTCCAACCATTCCCAGCACTGCCAAGGCCACCACTGATCCATGTCCCCAAGGGCCACATCCACAGGGATTTTATATCCCTCCAGGCATGTGGACTGCCCCACTGCCCTGGGCAGCTGTGCCAAGGCTGGACAACCTGAACCTCCTCTAGTGCAACTTGAGGCCGTTTCCTCAGACTCTGTGGCTTCCCCCCGAGTTTTCAAACTGCACCATCACCATTCAACCCCTTTCCTTGGCACCAACAGCTCTGTTTTGGTGACCAGCCCAGCACTGGCAGCAAACCTCTCTTCCCATGAATAATCCAGCCCCAAAAAAGCCCCTTTTCCCGTTCTCCCTGATGCTGGAAGTGCTCTGTGAAACGAGGAGCGGAGGACGGTGGATTCCTCTAGAGGGAAACCTCCGCTTGCAGCAGTCTGGTGGAAGCTCTTTGCAGCTCTGAAATGCTGACTCACCCTCCTCCTCCTCCTCCTTTTCCTTCTCCTCCTCCTCCCATTCCCAGCACAAGGCTCTGCCAGCCAAAATAAATAGCGGGTACCTTCCTGCCCTCATTTATTTGTTTGGCAGCACTTCCCAGACGTGTTTTAGCCTCTCAGCAATAAAGGGGGGGGCAAAAAAAAAAGGGAATAAAATATTGCTGAGCAACCCCCTGATGGAAAAAACATTGGAAACAGCTTGTTCAATGCAGGGAGATTTTTCCCTGTGGATCCCAGCCTGGATTTCAGGCTGAGGGCAGCGCCCCAGCTCTGCAGTGACAGAGCACCAGCCCCAGCCCATCTGCAGCAGGGTGGGTGACTCTGCACCGTGCAGATAAAACAGCACATGCGCTGCAAAAGCCGGAGTTTGGGGAGGGCAGGGATAAATCCACCCATGAAATGCCGAGGGGAAGAGCTGTGCTGAAGCTCAGGTGGAAAATCCCTCCTAGGAGGGCTGGGGCCAGGGACGCGCTGCGATCCTCCCGCTCATAACCTGCTTTTTGCCCCGTTTTCACGTATTTTTTGGGGGGGAAAATCGGGGTGTTGGAGGCTCCTGCAGCAGCTTCAAAGCCTGGCAGGGATCAGGAATTTCCTCCCACCGGCAGGAGTGGGGTTGGCACAGCAGGATTGGTGCAGAAAGGGGTTGGGAAGAGATGGGCAGGGCAGCCCAGGACATTTTTGTGCAGGGTGGGAACCCAAGAGGGAATGAGTCAGGAAATATAAGCAAATGCTGCTTTTAAACAGGAATTCTGGGGGTGAAAGAACTGGATTTATCCATCATAAATAATCTATAACAATTATCTGTGCAATAACCACTTTACCTTCCCCTTGGGCCTCACCTGTCCATCATCCTGATTAAAAAGGACAAATCCTCCTTTATAAGCATTTGCTTCCAAAACCACGGGAATTAAAATATACTTAAAAGAAATCTGAGTACCAGGAGCTCAGATGCAATTTTCCAACCCCAATTCCCACTTTCAGGAGTGGGAGTGGGGCTATGCTTTACCTGGATAGCTACAAAGCAGATTTGTGTCATCAGGGCTGAGCTGGTGCCAGCTTTGGATCCGACTCACCATCCTCCTCCGTGTCCATCCCTGGGAAATGCAGGCTCAGCAGGAAAAAGGGAGGTAGAAGCATTTTAAGAGCCATTTCCAGGCTCCTCACACTGATCCCAGCTCCATCCCTACGACTGATCCAATGCAGGCGCTGCAGCTCTCCTGGATGCAAGACCTGTGCCAGAGATGTGATCCCGATGGCTCCCACATGGATTCATCCACTGTTATCCATGACATCCTGGTTCTCACACCACGGCCTTCATCTTCCTCTCCATCAAACTCTGCAGCTTTCCAGGTTCTGCTCTGAAATTCCCTGTTAATGGTGCTTTGGAGGGAGCTGCTCCCACATGTCCATGTTTAATCCCACCCAGTCCAACACTGCCAGCCTGTCCTGTTCCAACCATTCCAAACTGTCTTCCTATTTCCATCATTTAAGAAATGTATTTTTAGGAGTACATGAGAAACAGTGAGGAATTTGAGTCAATATTTGGCCTCACTGCTGGATCCAAGGGGATGGACTCTGGGAAAGGGGAGTGACAGAGGAGGTGGGGAGGGATTTTACATCTTCCCCACATGAAAGCAGCAAAGAAGGAAAGGGGTTTTAACCTGAAAATGGAACTAATGCAATTATTTTTAGAAGACAGAGCACAGTTTCTCTCTTTTCCTACTGCCAAGGCCAAGATGGAGCCCCATTTTATCGTGGGGATTCACACCACAGGAAGCAGAACCTGCAGAGTTCTGATAACATTGTAGGAAAGCCTGAAAAACACTCTGACCAATTGTTTTAGCCCCAGGCTTTGCCTCAAAATAAACCTGCTGAGCTTCTTCCTCACACACAACCCTTGACCACCCGACCTTAAAAACAACAAACCCCAAACAGTCTTTTATTTGTCCTCCAAAGAGCAAACACGATCTTCCTACTGCTCCCATTCAACCCAGTATCAAAGCCTGGGAGCTCACATGGATTAGCAAAGCCAGGGAGCTGCTCCCCTGTCAAGAATTGAGGAAAAACATGTGGAAATCAGGGCTGAAGGCTGAAAAGTCCCGTTCTCTCCCCAGACAGGTTTGCTGCTCCAGCTCATGTGCTGATGGTTCAGCAAAAACCACCCAAAAAACAGAACAAAAAACCTTTTTACGAAGCTGAAGTTCAACCCAGCCCGAAGTCAGCAGCTCCTTATTTTAGAAAGGGTGTGTTTTGCAAGAGCAAGTGTTTAAAGGGAGGTTGTGCCAAGCTGGTCTTAGCTGCAGGAGAGTTTAAACCTCAGCTGGAACCATCCCTCTAATTACAGACCTTTTTAACTAATTACAGGTTGAGGTTTTCGGTCTTGCAAAGTGATTTTGGTGCTCTCACACCACGTGAGAAGGGAAAACTTGACCTCTCCACGGTGAGCACAAAGGGGAGGAGATGCTGCTGACAGGAGCCACAAAGCTGAATTTCCAGAATCAGGAGAGCAGGAGGGAAAAAGTCTTTTCTGTGGGTCAAAGTCAGAGGCTTCAAACTGCTTCATTCAGAGGCTGGTTGTCTCCAGAACAAAGGTTAATCCACCTCCAGCCCTACAAGTTACACTGGTACCTGAACAGCTCCTCCAGCTGCAGATGGGATCCAGAGAACCCCCATGGATCACAGAATTGTGGAATGGTTTGAGCTGGAAGGACCTCAAAGACCATCCAATTCCAACCCCCTGCCATGGGCAGGGACATCTTCCACCAGCCCAGGTTGCTCCAACCTGGCCTTGGACACTTCCAGGGATCCAGGGGCAGCCACAGCTTCTCTGCCCAACCAGTGCCAGGGCCTCCCCACCCTCACAGCCAGGAATTCCTTCCCAATATCCCATCTCTCCCTGTCCTCTCTCCGTGTGAAGCTACCAAGACCTAATAAGCTCTTTGACAGCTCTGAGCTGACTCAAGAGTTGAGTCCACGAGGTCCCTCCGTGTGAGGCAGGAGAGTAAAACCCAAGTTCTGTATAATTAGAAGAAGTAACGACCTCGTAATTAATGGCCAGGAAAAATGAAGCACCAGGACAGAGACACATCATCTCCCTGTGAAGATGGAAAGGCCACTTTTGCATCAAATCACACTCAGCCACCACCTGCCACCACTTGCCACCTCATAATGCTTCCCAAAGTTTCTCATCTACCCCACTCCCAAATCCCGGGATGCTGGTAGGGAGAAAGCCCCTTCCCAGCCAGGCAGCTCCAGCACTTCCCCATCCTGCATTAGACACTTCTCCCAATATCCACTTTAAATCCCCCCTGCTCCAGTTTAAGCTCATTATTTCCCATTTTCAATTGCAAACTGCAGCTAAAACCCACTCAGACGTTTCTAAACGCCCCGAAAAGGGGCTCCTGGGAATTTGTTCCCTCCATCCCGCACCGCTTCGAAGCCGTTCCTATTTTTGGGAGAGAGAATCCCAGCCTGAGGAGCTGCTGTCACACGGCTCATCCAGGTTTTTCCTTGTGAGACAGACGGGATCCTCGGCAAAACGACTCCCAGCAGAGCTCAGCTTCGGCTGAGCTCGAAATTAAACTGTGAGAGCACTGAAGTGGATTTTTAAAAAATAAAAAAACATGGAGTGAAAACCCTCTGGGAAAGGAGTAACGGTGGGAATGTGTCCAGCACTTTAGGAAAGGCAGGGAGCTGTTAGAAACCTGCAGATTTTAAGGGCACCTCTGTGATTATCTGCTGGGTTGGATGCTCCAGGAACCACATTCCAGCTGGAATCGAGATATCCTTGCCCAGAAATCAGCTGTGTCCGTCAGGGCAGTGGGGCAGGCACAGCTCCTGCATCAGGCTGGAACACACAGCCCTACCTGCCTCCTTCCCAAAGCTTCCCAGCAGGAGGAAACACATTGGTTTCTCACCCATTTTTTGAGGAAAAGGCTCCAGAGGGAGATGCAGAGGGCAGCTCCCATCCCATTCCATCCCATCCCATGCTCCCAGTGCTTTGCTGGCTGGATCAGGCAGTTTGTGGAGTCACTGCCTGGACACAGCAGGATTTTTATGGCTTGATTTTTTATTCTAGGACTTAAAGGGCAGGTTTATTATCCCAAAATTAGATGGAAAAATTAAAAGAACAATCCTGAGTGGGAATACTCTGTCCTTCCTCAACAACAGGATTCAGAGACCGGTGTCCTTCAGGCTCATCCACAAATCTGGCACTGGTATGTGGCACCAAATCCCTACCAAGGTTTCAAGTCTCCTGGGAATCATGGAATCACAGCATGGTTTGGGTAGAAAGGGACCATAAAGATCATCTTGTTCCACCCAGGGACACCTCCCACTATCCCAGGTTGCTCCAAGCCCCGTCCAACCTGGCCTTGGACACTTCCAGGAATGAGGAATGAAAGACCCATCCACAGGAATGCAGCCACAGCAATCCAAGGATCTCCCAGCTGAGGATGGAGCTCCCACATCCTGCCTGGTCCTTCCCATCCCTTTGTGCCAAGTTTCTCTCTCCCATGACAGATTTTGGGGGAAAGAGCCTCAGGCCTGTGACGTGGGATATTCCTGACCCAGGGAAGCAGCTCCCACCTGCCTCAGCTTCCCCAGCTCTGCCCGTGGAGCCTCAAGGTTCTACAAGCACTTCACCTTCATGTGGGGTGAGGAGAGCAGGAATTCTGGAGAAGGAATTTCAGGAGTTTCCCCTGTGCTGAAGCCACGCTGAGGGATGTGCTCTTCCCTTTAAAAGGTTTAACCCATGTGGCAACCTGTTTAGGTGGAATAAACCACGAGTGGCCTCCTCATTAAAGGAGGCTTAAACTAAATTCAAATCCTTCTGCTCAATAAATTAGGTTAAAGTCAGCCCAGATTAGAAAACCCCTCTAATAAATCAACCTTGTAGATCCAACCAGCTCTGGACTCCTGGTTATTATGTTTTTTCTGGCTGTTTTTAACCCATTTCCTGGTTATGGGTTAAAAACAACCAGAAAAAACCCCCTGGACTCCCAGCTCAGCTCCTGGGAGCTCCAGGGATGGACACCAGTGATAAGTTCCTCACAGAAACAGCACAAACACCACCCTTGGTGTGCCACAAAGACAGGACTGAGGATTTGGAGGGATGAATCATCACACAAAGCAAGAACAGTTAGAGATTCGTAATTGGGTGAGGGGAAGGCTGGGTGGGATGGGAAGAGGAAAGAGCAGGGTTGGGATTAGTTACTTTGGGATTATTAATAATATCTCAAGTTATCAAAGTGACCAGACCAGACCACATAGATGGAGTGGGAGGTTAATAAAAATAATGTGATTACACATCATGATATCCCACATCCCACACAGACTTCCAGGGGAGCTTTTTTAGCTAATTAAAGGATAATGATCCTTTATTTCAAGGCCACAGAAACCCTTGGTGTGACCACACACCTGCAGAGGGAAACCTCTCCATGAAGGGGATCCCTCCCTCCCTGAGTGGAAAACACATCCCACAAGGATAAACAGAGCTGGTCTGTGGCAGAAGCCAGGAGAGAATCCAGGAAAAATCCCCTTCCCTTTGAGACACCCAAGACTAAGGAAGCCTTTTCCCTGCTGTGACCTTGCCTGAGCAGCAGGGCCGGTGCTCCGCTGATCCTGGGAGCGTTTACCGGCTTCTGAAAATGGGAATTTAGGGCAGGAATCAACAGCCTGGATATCCCCACACCCCCCTTCCACTGACCTGGGTTTCTGTGGGGAATCTTTGGGCTCCTTTGAACCAAACCAGCCGCTGCTCTTACTCCTCTCGTCTCCCGCTGCCGAGGCGTGGGCGGAGGGTCCCGCTTTGTCCCCCTGGCCTTTGCTCCCAGCGTCGCTCCGGTTGCCCCCGTGGTGGAAGAAGCCACCTTTTGGTTTCTTCTCTTCCTTCCTTGCTTCCCCAGCCTGTTGGTCCTTCGCTGCCTCCGAGGAGAAGCCCATGGGGGCCGTGGCTTGGGTGGGCTTGTTCTCCAAGCGGCTGTTCTCCTCCATCCTGGCTCTGCCCAGGTGGTTGCTGAGAGTGACGGCTTTCGTGGAGACCTTCAGCTCTTCCTGCAGGGCTAAGCTGGGAGGAGACGGGATGAACCTCGGCTCATCTCTCTGCTGAGACCTCTCCAAGCTGCCCAGGCCCCAGGGAGCCTCGTGGGGGTCGGGATGGAGCGGGGTGAAGCCAAACCCCTCCTCCTGCCTCCTGGGCACGGCGGGCACGGGCAGCGGGGCAGAGCCGGGCGGGACCGGCGCGGGGCTCTTTGGTGCGGGCTCGTCGCTGTAAACGTGGCTCCCGTTGATGCAGAGGGAAGAACGGGACACGGGATCGTTCTTTGGCTTCAGGCTTTGGATTGCTTTGGGCTCCAGGACCGGGCTGACCTGGGAGACGTCGTCGCTGAACGCTCTCTTGTGGGTCAGCTTGGGAGACGGCAAATAGTCTTTCACTGGGGGGCAGATTGAACACAGAACGGAGGTGAGGACATGACAGGCAGCGTTGTCTCCTGCCTGCAAGCACTAAAGAGAGCCTTGGAATCATCCCAGCTCCCGGGCTCCACGGGATTATAATTAAATTTGAAATGCAAAGCCCGGGACATAACTTGAGTGGGGACACAGGATACACAAGATTCTCCCTGAACACACCAACTCCCACTGCAGGACCTGGAGAGGAGACTCTGTAACATGATACACCCCTTGTCTGAGAGGATCTGAGAGGATTTGAGATGGATAATAAATGCAAGAAACTCCCCAGAAGCTACTTAGAGGGTTTAATGCTTCTGTGTGGCTTTGGAGTTTGCAGCAGTGGGAGGTGACAAGGCCGTGAGCTCTGCTCCAACCAGCCAGGTGTGAAAAGCCAGGAGAACCCAGTGCCTTCATCTCCCTCCCACTGCCTCGAGGGCTGGACTTGAGTACCTTAAAGGTCTTTTCCAACCTTAAAAATTCCATGACTCTAGGACCTTGTGGATACTGCAGACTTTTGGGGTTAAAAATCGTGGAGAACCCAGAGACTGCCTGGATTGAGATGACACCCAGCTGCTCTCCCCTCCTGGCTGGAGATGTTTCCTTCACAGCATCATGGAATGGTTTGGGTTGGAAAAGACCTCACAGATTATCTAGTTGCAACCCCCTGCCACGGGAAGTGGCATTAGATGGAAGGTCCCTCACAAGCATGATGGGATCAGAGTGGTGTCTCCACCCACGGACACGACACGTGGGAACATCATCCTGCAGAAACCCCCTGGCATCCCACGGCTCCACCACCCAACCCAGGAATTGGCTGTGTCCAGCCAATTAAACCATCTAATTACCTATTTCGTTTTCAAGGGACGGCGAGAATTAATTCCCTACAAGGGCCTTTTTTGTTTGTAAATCGCCGCTCTCCGGGCGCCAAGAGCTCGGATTGTTTTAATCACCAGGAACTGGGCACTGCTCCGGCTTTGCCTCCAAGCCGGAGGCGGCTCGTTAGACCGGTGACCCAGTGCAGGGCAGCAGCAGCTTCCCCCAGCCCTCTCCTGGGGCCTTACAGTGACCTGCTTTGAGGGCTGAGGAGAAACAGCCCTGAGGAACCCTCGTATCCCGGGAGCTCGTGGCGCTGTGGGAAGGACAGGGAGCATCAACGTGAGTCGGGCACGGAAAAGCAAAGTCTTGGATGTTTCTCCCCGTTCTGCCAAGGACAAATGCAGAATGTAGATCTCAGAGGGTTTTTGTGGGATGTTGATACTCAGCCTGGAGAAAAGGAGGCTCAGGGGGGACCTTGTGGCTCTGTAACTCCCTGACAGGAGGGGGGAGCCAGGGGGGGTCGGGCTCTGCTTCCAGGGAACAAGGGACAGGAGGAGAGGGAACGGCCTCAAGCTGTGCCAGGGGAGGCTTAGATTGGATATTAGGGAAAATTCCTTCCTGGAAAGGGTTGTCCAGCCCTGGCACAGCTGCCCAGGGCAGGGGTGGAGTCCCCATCCCTGGAGGGATTTAAAATCCCTGTGGATGTGCCACATGGGGACATGGGTCATTGTGGCCTTGGCAGTGCTGGGGAAATGGTTGGACTCAACAGTCTAACAGGGCTTTTCCAACCCAAATAATTCCATGTTCCTACAATTCCATGATTAGGTCAGTAATTAGTTAACAGATCTGCAAGAAAGTCTCAACAGTCCTTTACAAAGAAAAAAAAAAAGAGGGGGGAAAAAAAAAAGGGGGAGGGATTATCCATGATCCTCTTACCAGAGCGCTCCATGGACAGACTGCTGTGTCTGCTCGGGGATTTGGTTACCTCAGGAACATTTGCTGCCAAGCTCAGGCTGGCAGAGGAGATGGTGCTGTCGGATCCCAGGGAAGTGTTGGATTGCGTCAGGGACGACTTGCGCAGCTTGTTCTTCAGGAAAAAGCCCTTGACTTTGGCCTTCTTGCCCCCCATTTCATAGTCATCCTCCACATCCAGGCCACCCAGGCTGCTGGGGATGATGGCAGAGGCCGACTCCAGGTCGTATTTCTTCTTGCCTGTCACCTTGTCCTTCAGCTTCCCGAAGGCTGAGCGTGGTTTATCCTTCATGGACAGGTCGAACATGCTGGCTGTGAGGTTGTTCCGTGTGAACTGGATGCTCACCAGGATCTCACCCCGCTCCTTCTCCTTCTTCCCGGCCTTGGAGTGAAGCTTGTGCCACCTGGAGCCAGAGGGGAAAGAAAAGGAAAGGTGCCCCTGTCATTTCCAAGAGTCACAAGCCAGGAAATCTTTGGAGAAGATGGTGCTGGGGTGGGAGAAGGCACCAGTGCTATCTACCACGGGTTTCTTCATGGAAAGGGTTGTTAAACATTGGAAGGGGCTGCCCAGGGAGGTGGTGGTGTTCCCATCCTTGGAGGTGTCCAAGGAAGGACTGGATGTGGCACTCAGTGCTCTGGGCTGGGGGACAAGGTGGGCATCAGGAACATGTTGGTCTTCATGATCCTGAAGGCTTTTCCAACCTCAACGATCCCATGATTCTGTTCTAAGAGTCCCAGGTACCACCTAAAGCCCGAGTCAGAGACACCCCTCAACCACTGTGGCATTGTAAGAGCTCCATCTCCATCCCTGTCCTCATCCTAAACACTGTCCTTCCACTCAATAACCTGGAAAATGCCAACCTTGCTGTCAGATACCACTGTGCTTTTCCAGGGAAAGCTACCAGTGGCCCAGTTTTTGTAGGGTCACTCGTCAGGTCGCTGGGAGCTCAAGTTTGAGAGAAAACAAAGACGACGGCGCTTGGTGCTCGTGGTTTAAAGATTCCAGAGCCGGTGACTCAACAAAATCCTTCCAGGCACAGACAGACCCAAAATGGCAAAAGCTCCCGACAACATCCATCCAAATAACTTTTCTGCCAGACCTTCTGTGTCTCACCCGAAATAAAGCTGCTCAAGTTTGACCCAAAGTGTCCTTGCATCAAGTACTGCGAGGACGGTGAATCCCAGGAGTTCTTTGTGGGAAGGAGAACCTTTTGTGAAGCACCTACCCAACCCAACCCTACCCAGGTTGCTGATTTTTGGGAAATATCTGCATTCCCACAGCTGGCTGATGGAATTCTCCTGTCTGGTGAGAGCTCCAGAAGGAGATGTTGGCCATATCCACCAGCTCAGAGGCTCCCAGTGACTCCACAGCAGGATCCCAAGGATGCTTCCCACTGTCCTGCCCCACACAAAACCCATAACATAGACTATGCTCCAGAGCTTTCCAGGGCAGGAATATGGGAAAAGCCTCCAAACCATCCACTGCACAAGGCAAAAATAATCCCAACCTCCATTTAGGTCCCAATCCTTCCATGGGAAGGGCACGGAGCGACCTCTGGGAGAGGGGTCTTGCTTCCTGCCAGCGTGAGAGAGAACACCACAGCAAAACACACCCAGAGCCACCTCCTAGTTCTCCATTTCCATGTTCAGATGGGGCAGCACCAAACACAGGCCATGAGGGAACAGTTTCTTCCCAAAAATTGCTGCCAACCCAGTGGTCCTTCGCTCCCTTCTCCCACAGGATGCTCCATCTTTCTGCCCCATTCCAGGTGCTGCTTCCCAGGGCAGCTGCAGCAGGATGAGCAGGTCTCCAGCACAGCCACTGCCCTGGTAGCTCTGCCCCCTCCCAAATCAAAGTATTAAAAGATGAATTTATGATTAAAATTCCCCTTAACAAGGCCCAAGGAAATCTGTAGGTTCAGGACAGACCCCATTTCTCCATGTTGTTCTTCCTGGGGGAAAGACACAGCAATGGGAGCTGGAAAACATTTCTGGACCTGGGTTAACAATTTCCCAGAAAATTAATATCCCAGTGGTGTTTTACATCCAATTGGAGAGTGAAATCACTGAGAAGAAAATAAAAACAGGGAAGGAAAATGTGCTGGGATGGGGGTGGGTGTGACCAGGCCGAAATCACCAGGGCAAGGAGAGAAGTATAATTGTGTTCTCCAGAAGTTTCTGGATTGCTGCCAGGGAAATTATCACATCCTGGATGAAGGAAGGAGCTGGGAAGCCTGGGAAGGCTACACCATTCCCTGGAATTGTCCAAGAACAGGTTGGATGGGGTTTGGAGCAACCTGGTCTAGTGGAAGGTGTCCCTGCCCATGGAAGGGGGTTGGAATACAATGAGCTTTAAGGTCCCTTTCAACCCAAACCATTCTATGAATGGGGCACACAACCCCTAATTCCCTGATATAAATATTCCAAGGGCAGAGCTGGAAGCACCCAGGTCCCTCACCAAGGAATTCAAAATGCAGGAAGAACAGAGCCTGGAACTTTGCTGGGAACACACAGAGAATTAAATCCCCAGTGAATCCATTCCTGTTCCCACCACTCCCTTACCCCACCCCACAGGATTCCCACTGCACAGTTTTCAGTATCCAGGTTTTGAGCTTGAAAATATCCAGGCAGGCAGGAAAAAAAAAACCAAAATCCATGGAAAAAAAAGCAGCATTAACCCCTTAGAGCAAAACTCCAGCAGCAAAAAGGCACCAGAATGGATCCACTGCCAGGGAGAAGGGGCAGGTGAGTCAGGAGGACACTTCCCGTAGGATTGGAGGGGAAAAGGCTGCCTGGAACATCCAATATTGTTTGGTTTAATTCAAGAGCTGGAAGAAGTTCAAGAGGGAAGGGCTGGAGCAGCCTGGCAGCTGGAAAAGGAGAGATTTGGGGGCTGAATCACTTCCCTGGAAAAAACAACAAAAAAAAAACCCTCCTGAAAGTAGTTTTTATACCTTATGTCATCCCATGGAAAAACAAAAAAAAACAGGAGGAATCTGGGTGGATTAACACAAGAAAGGCACAAGTTTCCAGGGATGATGAGATGGAACAGCATCTCCCATCCCATCCCTTCCAATCTTTGGGCATTAAAAGGAATTCAGGGGCTCGGCCTGACCTGCTCCAAAAAGCATCTGTTCAAGGAAAAGCCCCTGTTTATGCTGGTCTGGGATTAAGGAGCTATTTTCAGATCCCAAGACCTCATCCACAGTCAGCAAACAGTCAGGACTACACCTCCAACAGGCAACAGGGCTATTTTTAGGCTCAGCTCTAAGTTTGTGGCACCAGACGAGTGTTTGGGAGGATTAAGTTGTTCCACGTCGTGTATTTTTAGGGTTTTTATGAATCAGTTCCAGTGGAAACAGGAGGTGCAAACACTGCCTGGGCTTAGGAAAGGGCTGCAAGTCCCAGCCCAGCTAAAAATCAGAATTCCACAGCATAATTTCCCTGTTAACCCCATCCCACAGCCCTTGGTTTCCCATATTTCTTCCCTGGGTGAGGGTTTCTGGATCGGGGCCACCCAAGGTCACATTTTGAAGGGGAGCACGACCTCTTTTATGGGAATAGAGGATACACCTGGAAAAACAAACCAGTTCTGCCCACAAAACCCCTGTTCCAGGCTTGAAATAGCAGAACTGGGTTATGTTAATCAGGCTCTGGAAGAGGTGCCGGAGGAGCCCGGGGAGAGGGAGGAAGCTGTGCCAAGCACATCCAGCACCAGGGATATGGGACCACAAGGATCTGCTTCTTGGGGATGTTTTGGAGGCCTCTGCTGAGGAAGGTGGCACCAGCTTGGATCCAGGTCCTCCTTGCATGGGACATCCTGGATGAGACACTCATCTCCAGCCGCCTGCTCCGAGGGTTCTCAGCAAGGTTTGGAGGGGGCACAGCCCGACATGGGCTTTGCTAGTTACAAAAATTCAATTTAGATTAAAATTAGATTAAAATTAAACTAAATTGGCTGTCTTGTCCCAGAGCTGGTGGTGATGGGGAGCAGGATTGCTCCTACCTAAGGAGATGGCTTTTGGTGCCCCAAGCTGTGCTCCTTCCTGTCTCCCTACAGCTGGAAACAGCCATCCCAGAGGATGAATCCAGGTGCTTCCCAGCCTGCTGGTCCCATATCCACATCCTTCTGCTCCGTGGAGAGCTGCTCCTTCCCCCCATGAGCTACTGCTGGATCATCAGTGATGTTCCTGCTGAGACACCTCAGTCCTGGACATGTGGAGAGCCAGGTGTGCTCAGGGACATCTCCAATGGGACACATCCAGGGAATTCAGCCTGGAGAAACAAGCCACAGGCTCAGGAAAATCAGCTTTTCCTAAAAAAATGTGTATTCTTCCCTCTGATACCACATGGATCCAGCACTTCTGTGCAGCACTGCACCTTGCTGGAGGTGAATCCTCCCAAAACAGGGGATTCCAGGGTCTGTCCTCCACGGATTCCGTGGCAGGGAAGGGGTTGGAGAGCCCCCAGGGCCCCGGGGATGGCTGAGGGGGAAGGAAACAGCAACTCACCCCACCACAGGGGGTCGGGAGAGGAAACCTCAAACAGAGAACTCCTCGGAAAGGGGAAGCACCCGGAGGCCCCTGCGAGCTCCGGGGCAGCTCCTGGGAAGCAGGAGGTGCTCCAAGGGGTTTGGAAGCTGGCACATGGATTGTGAGCATCCCTGTGTGGCAGAGGCCTCCCCAGCCCCCACCCCGTGGCTGTGCTCACTCATTTAGGTCACCCTGGTTAATCAGCACATCCCAACTGCCTCCAGACACTCGGAGTGAATCCCTTCCCTCTCTCCTCCCACTCATTTCCACGGAGACTCCAAGGGAGCGGCTGCCAAAAGGCACGTTTGGGAAAAGGCACCCGGCGTCTATTTTTACATTTGCTGTTGCCAGGATCAGCTGGAGGCACGGGGGAGCTGCACACAAAGTGCTGCTGTATCTCCAGCTTCCCAAAAAAACACGTGCTTCCCCCCCCTCATCCTCCAGCAGCATCCCAGACCGGAAAAGTGGTTGGTGCTGAGCAAAGGGAAAAAACAGCCCAGAGTGGAAACAAGAGCGTAGGGATGTTTGCTAAGGAGGGATGAGGACAGGATGGATTTGCTCAGGGTCAGCACCATCCCTGCTCCTTGTCCTCCCTGCTGCAGGTGACAGTTTGTGTGGAGCACAGGGAGATCCCACTCCTTGGAATTTTCTGCTGGGTATGGAATTGCTTGGGCAGGATTTTCTCCCTGTCAATGAGAATATTCCTTTGGGTTTGAGACAACCCAGCACCTCCTGGGATGGAAGGACAAGCTGCTGGGATGACCAGGACACAGAGCCAACCCCAAAACCTCCTGGGATGTGAGGACAAGCTGCTGGGATGACCAGAGCCAACCCCAATGGAATGACAATGCTGCCCGTGATCCGAGGTTTTCCATCACCCCCCTTCCACACCCTCCTGATCAAACAACTCCCTCAGCACAAAAACAAGCACAAAGCCAAGGCTTCCAGCCCATCAGCAGCTTCAGGGATCAGCATCCCAGAGCCCTGGAATGATCCAAGCTCATTTCACTGGTTTGGGAATACCAGTGGACACTGGGATGAGATCAGACGAGCAACACCTTGCACACAACATGACTCTCAGAGCTGCCACAGGCACCATCCTGCTCCACTGCCAAGGAACACATGGGTCCTTCCAAGGAGAACAACCTTTGCTCTCCCATGACTCCAGCTGGGGTCCAACTTCCAGCTCAGCTGCTCCCACGTCGCCCCACCAGACCAGCTTNTCCCATGACTCCAGCTGGGGTCCACAAGAGATCCCTGTCCAGCTTCCAGCTCAGCTGCTCCCACTGGACCAACTCAACACACCCTGGGCACAAGAGTCTCCAGTTTCACCCTCAAACTGGTCCCAGTGCTTCACCAGCTCCTCCTTGGGAAATTAAGTCTCTCAGGGATGCACAGCTGGAGCGTTTCTGGAGCACTTCAACCATCAGGTGCTTCCCAAAAGCCTCCCAAAACCACTGAGCACTGTCAGGGTGGTCCAGGCTTGCCTCCAGTTGAGCAGGAATTCTCCTGCCCTGCCCAACCCATCTGCCTGAACTACACTTGGGACACAGACACATCCCAACACGGAGCCAAAGTCTCTTCCCAGACCACACCAGGCTGACATTTACTGCTGATTCATCCCTGCACCAAGGTCAGCCTGGCTGGAGGTGGAGAGAAGAGCCCCAGGTCTTAAATTAAGGATTATTTGGGCTGCTACAGTGACAGAGCAGCTCAGAGCACAGAACAGGCAATCCAGGGAAAACAGCAACGTTGGCTCCTCTTGCCACAAACCCCCTGGAGAGCACAGCAAAGAGGATTTTGGAGAGCCAAGAGCTGGAGCTCACCTGCCTGGGAAAGGAAGTACAGGGTGAAAAACAACCCAACCCCGGGGAATTTTGTGGGTATTTTTTTTTGTCTGGCTCCGTGTTCCTTCCCCCAGCAGCAGCTTTTCCGCAGCGTCGGTTTTTGGGTTGGTTTTGGATGGCTGCTTGTGCCAGGTGAGCCCTGGGAGCTGCTAAAAGCACAGCTGGAAAATAAACACAGGGCTGATTCCCCCTGCAGACGGAGCAGCTGAGGTGGGAAGTTCATCCCTCCGTCCTTCTGAGAAGTGCTCGAAAACAGAACTTGGAGAAACCAACCCCCTCCCCCCGAGCCCGTTACACAACTCAGTGAAACAGCTCAGCCCTGCCCCTCTAACAGGCTCCAGCTCTGACATGGCCAGCTCCAGAGGTGCTGCCGAAATGGAATTCCTCAGGAATGAAGAGCAGGAGCTGTGTGTGTGGTGAGGGGTGGAACAGGACGTAGCCCAGCACTGTGATGTGGGAGCACCACCAGGACAACCAGGAACCCAGGGGAGAATATCCCACCACCGACTCCCACCTGCATCCACGCCCTGCTGAAAGGCTCATCCCACGACTCATGGACCAGGAATAGAGATATTGTCACTCCAGCAGGACTCAGGGACAGGGCACAGCCCAAAAACCAGGAATAACCCCAGTCCTGCTTGTGTCCAAGCTTATGGCACGTCTGGTGCACGGATCCTGCAGCACCTCAGTGCTCCATGGACTAGGTCCATCCTGGCAAGGTCCTGAGCATCCTCCTTCCTGCATGGAATGCCCCACAGGATCCCTCCTTGGATATGGGAGGCTGGGGGGACCCACAGAGACACCAGAGGAGTTGTTTCCTTGTCCCTGTACACCAAGGATACAGAGGACACTTCCCAACCACCCCACTGTTCCCAAATCCCTCCCTACAGCCTCTGGCAGAGGCAAACAGGGGGATGTGATGGCACAGAGGGGGACAATTTTTGGATCAGGACAGACACCAGGGATGGAGAAGAGCTCTCAGCCACCAGGACATGAGAACACGGGTGATAACTTCATCTAAAACCACCCTGGGCTGAGAAAATCCCAGGCTTTTCCTGTCTCCAGCACAGGATGGGCAGGTGGGAAGAGGGGAGGAGGGAAGATTTAAGGAGCTGTAAAATGGGGCATGGGATATTTATAAATGGTACTAGCAAGAGTCAGGAGGAGATCACTCCCACTGCATTTATCCGCTCCAGAGCATCCAAGGGTTGCGTTTTCCCAGGTTTTCCCAGCTGCCAACAAGCCAATAAACCACATTTGTGGTCACCAAGTGATGTGAACTGCAAGACACGGGGACAAGGTCCCTGTGTGAGGATGGGAGAGGAGGCAGAGCAGGTGATCCAATGATCTGCTGCATGAGATTCCAAGGTTAAAAAAAAAGCCAAGCCCGGAGCTGACTTTGCAGGATTGCAAAGCACCAGGAGCTGCTCCACAGGTTCCCCTGGAGCACCTCAAAGTGCACGGGATGGGCAAGAGAAACACGTTTTTGCCACGAATCCTTTCCTACTTCCAGCTGGGAAAAGCATCCTGGCAGGGTTTGTATGGAGAACTCGCTTCCCAGAGGCAAGGGGAGGCTTGGGAATGCCAGTTCTCCAAAGGGACACCAACCCCAAGGGCTCCAAAGAGCTTAAAATACCGGCTACACCCGCTCTGGCAACAGGTCACACGTGGATCGTTCATCCATCACATCAACCCGCTCTCAGGAATAGTCACACACAGAAAAGGGGGGAAAAGGGAAAAAGGAATGAAGTTTGAGCCCAGCAGCTGGTCAGACACTTGGATCCATGGGGTGCTGCTCCAGGGATAGAGTCCCCAAATTCCCATCCCGGGCTGGGAAGCCAAAGCCTCTGTCCCAGCCAAGCCTCTGCCAGAGCAAGCGAATTCCCAGGGCAGGAATGTGCACACCTGTGCCAAGAGCAGGCTCCAACAAGCCCCAGGGTGGAGAGAGACCCAGCAGCCATGGCTTAAAAGGCCATTTTCACCTGACACACCACATGTGGAGAGGGTGCCAGGTTTTTCCTGGACTCCCCAACCCCTGAGAAGATTCCCCTGGGGAACCACGAAGAGCATCCCCCAAAAACTCCTGTCCTGCTTTTGAGCCACCCCTTGGAGGGCGAGAGGGGCAGAGAGCAGAGCCCACCCTGCCTTCCTGGTCACCAAAGACTGGCACTTTGCCAGTAGGGAAGGGTGGGAATCCCCTTGGAGACTCCTGAAGCACCAGCTGAACTCGGTAGTCAGCACCACCAGTTCCCCCCTCAGCGTCCGGAGCTTTGTTCCCACAGGATCGAGGTGTTTTCCCAGCTGACTGAAGGTTTTTGTGCAGCTGGAGGAAATCAGGGCCCTGAAACTTAATGTGAAACAGAGGAAAAACACCTGAATCTGCAGCTTTTTGGGGGTTTTAAGATGATGGAGGGTGACAGGCCAATGACAGACCAAACCCAACGTACCAGACTTGGGATCAAAGCACTCAAACACCTTTCAAAAAACAAGGAAAGCAGAGTTTACTCAGAGCAGGACAGAGCAAGGGCCTTAAACTCCTTAAACCAGCAGTGGAAATGGGTGAAAATGGGGTTAACTGGGCAGATAGGAGGAAAATTAAGCCCTGTGAAGCACTTTGGAGGTCACAGCTTGGGGGGAAAGGCTTGCCTGGGACCAGCCAACCACCAAGGATGTTATCTTGAGGCCTGGCTGCCCTCCTGCAGCACACAGAGCATCCTGACCTGATTTTTGGCAGCACTGACCCTCTCCTCCCCCTGATTTCCACACTCCAGGGCGTTTCCTGACTCGGAGGAGACACAACAACCCCCCTCAGAGCTCTGTTTTCAGCCCCCAACCACGGGTTTTATCACAGCTCAGGGCCTCCAAGGAGCTCCCTGCTGCTCCTGGGCCACCTCCAAGACCTTCTCCAGCCCCCGCTGGGCACCTCTGATGGCAGCCCCCAGGGAAAAGGGCTCCTTGCCCTTGGATTAAAACTTTCCATCCCGAATCCATCAGGGAGCAGCAATTTCCTCCCCGCCCCCCACGAGGACTCTTCCTCTCCTCGGCTTAAGGACAGACGTGCCAAGGACACAACTCAGTGCTTTGGCCTCGGCTGGTGCCTGACTGGGAGCAGAGAGGGTGTGAAAGTCTCCCCTGGGAGATGCAGGAGGAGCCAAAGCCACAATGGGAATGATGACAAGCACCACATCCCATTTGTGTCACAGCCCCCGAGCCCGCAGGGCTCCACTGCTAACGAGGTCTTGATTTTAATTTGATGAGGAAGGGAGGTGGCCACAAGCACAGCACAAGGGCTGACAGAGGTCCAGAAGGGCTGGAGGAGGAGATTAGAGTGGATCTATCCCTGGGAAAACACAAGGACAGCACCAGGATCTGCCACAGGAAGAGAGGGATGTGATGGGTCCCACCGGAGAGGGGGAGGGAAAAGTGCCTGGTGAGGGGCTTAGTGAGGGAGCCCTGGCAGGGATTTGGGGATCAGCCCTTGGTCTTGAGGGAGCTTGGGAGCCTCCAAAGTCCCAATACTGCTGAGCAGATGGACAGCACCCATTACTGACTTTCCAGATCAGCCCTGGATGTGCCTCTGGATCAGCCCTTTCCTTCTCCCTCTCCATGCCAAGCCCCAGAGCTCCACGCAGGGATGGGACTCACAAACTCCTTCTCTGCCGTCTTGGCCCATCACCATGACATCTTCCCCCCAAACCCAAGGAATTCCCTGTCCCTTTTCCACTGAGCCTCACCCCAAAAGAGCTCCATCAAGGCATGGAGCAGGAAAAGGACCTCGGCTGGAGAAGTTTAGCACCCCGAGGGAAGTTCCTTTGCTGATGGAGCGGGAGGAGAGTGTCCCAATTCCTGCTGCCAGGGTGGAGATGCTGCGGCTCCACACAAAGCCCAGACCCCTCCAAGCTCCCCCTCCACAGCTGGGGAGGAACAGGAACAAGAAAAGGGAAGTGAAGCACGGAAGGGCTTTGGGGAACTCGGAGCTGAGCTAATTTTGCAAGGGGGAACAACTTCCCAAGACAACTTCCCTGTCGCAGAGACACCGATGGCCACGCGCCGCCGTCGCTGCCAATCTGAGGCAGCAGCCAGAGAGCAACTGCAGGAAAACACCAGAGCCAGGACTCAGGGCTCCTGCCACACTTATCATCCCCTTCCACATGAAATCCCAGTGCTGGAAAGCCCAGGATTTTGCTCCCCAGGGTTTGCAGACTCACGGCTTTAACCTTTCCCGTTTCCAAGGGGCTGGGAGGCCTTAGGGACAGGAGGCAAATGGAAATGGTACTTCCAAGAGGGAGAGAGGAAGGAATGACAGGGTTTTCTTCAGCCACCCCAGGAAGGCTTGGAATGCCCAGTGCTCCTTCCCACCACAGCCCATGCAGTAGAATCAAGGATATTTTGGGTCTCCACGCAGGAGAGGACCAACCCTGCAGGTGTTTCCAGGTACCTCCTGCCCCCCTCAATGCTGAGACCCCACCCAAGGGATGCAACACCTTGGCCAAGGGGAAAAGGTCTCCAAGAGCCTTGGAGAGGGACTTCGGACAAGGGGGAATGGCTTCCCACTGCCAGAGGGCAGGGTTAGATGGGATATTGGGAAGGAATTCCTGGCTGGGAGGGTGGGGAGGCCCTGTCCCAGGTTGGGCAGAGAAGCTGTGGTTGCCCCTGGATCCCTGGAAGTGTCCAAGGCCAGGCTGGAGCAACCTGGTCCAGTGGAAGGTGTCCCTGCCCATGGCAGGGGCTGGAACAAGAAGATCTTTAAGGTCCCTTCCAATCCAAACCATTCCATGACTTATGAAAACACACCCTGATGGGTGTCAGATGGAAGCTTGTTTTTTGCTGGATGCACTTCCAGCCTCCCCAGATTCCTGCTGATGTTGTGGATATGGAGGTGACACTCCCTGTCTCACTGCCACACCACAGGGAAAGCAGGAGGAGCCCCCGTGGGGGACTCCAAGGGAATTTCCTGGATGTCAGGAAGCAGAAGCAACAGCTGCCTTGTAAGGACCCCAAAAATCCCTCTTCTTCTGGGCTGGGCCCTGCTTTGGGAGGCAATCACCACCTGCCACGTTTTTTGACTTCCCAAAAAATGAGACAGCACAGAGAGCTGAAGGGACCAGGTTCTGGGAGGGGGAGGTGAGGACCAGGAGCATCCTGCCCGGGCACAGGGTTTTCTGGATGTGGGAAGGCTCAAGTGAAAAGCGAGATCGGATCCTCAGCACCTGCTCTGCCTGCCAAGCCCGATCCCTGGAGCTGCCGGAGCGTGGGACAAGCCTTGGGATGCCCAAAAAGGCCATGGGAGCTCTCAGGCTGCTCTTGTGCAACTCCAGGAGTTGATTTTTTTCCGGCAAAACATTGAAATGACCGAGACTGAGCCGGACAAAGCAGCTCATCAACACCCCCGGCCACCGGCGCGCTCCCGGAGAAGAGGCCAAGTTTTGACGGAACATTTTCCACCGAGCCGAAAACAAGGATCATAATTATCCACCGGTGAAATTTCCAGGCAATAAAAATCAGCAGGAAAACAAGAGCAAGGTCAACACACTGACAATGGAGGCCTTTTTCAGGCAGGATCCCATCCCAACTGGCAGCGGGTTTGTGCCCAGGAGCGAGGGCCGGAGATGGGATCCCAAAAAGCAGCGCGTGGCACAGCCCCAACTCCCACCCCCCCGTTATCTCCAGGCCACAGGCCTGGGCCAGGAGGGTGGGAGCCTCTGTTTGTTTTGCTCTTTTTTTCATCTGGAACTAAAAATTTCCTCCTAAACAAAAGTTGTTTGCAATGGGGGCCCCACCAGACGTCAGGAGCTGGTTGGAAGCTCCGGTGGCTCCCGGACTCCTCCCGAGCTCCCCACGATCCTTCTTCCACCTGGCTGGACATGCTCCAGCCCTTGGGAATCCTCTCCAAAAAAAAAAAAGGTGCAGCCTCTTCCAGGCTGCAGAGCTGTCATCCACCCTGGGGACACTTTCCAGCTCCGGGCTTGGAGCGGGCGGAGATGCTCCAGGCACAGGGTCAGAGCTCTCCGTGTTTTCCAAGCTCACTTCCATCCTCGGGGGCCAAGGGGGAAGATAAAGAGCCTTCAAAGCTCTTGTGATCCCGAATGCTGCAAGGGGAAGTAAATTTTCCTTATGCAAGCGAAGCTACAGGAAGGGAGGGAGACAGAGAGAAGATTGGAGCATCATGGAATGGGTTGGTTTGGAAGGGACTGTAAAGAACATCCAGTCCCATCCCCTGCCGTGGGCAGGGACACCTTCCACTAGCCCAGGTTGCTCCAAGTCCTGTCCAACCAGGCTTTGGACACTTCCAGGAATCTGGGCAACCTGTGCCAGGGCCTCCCCACCCTCCCAGCCAACAATTCCTTCCCAATATCCCATCTGTCCCTCCCCTCTGGTAGTGGGAAGCCATTCCTCCTTGTCCTATCCCTCCATCCCTTGTCCAAAGTCCCTCTCCAGCTCTCTTGGAGCCCCTTTGGGAACTAGAAGGTGCTGGAAGGTCTCCCTGGAGCCTTCTCAAAATTCCTGGGGATCTCCAGCCTCACAGCCCAGATCCACCAGGAAAATCCAACGCAGGATAACCAGGAGCCGTGACACGGTGTCCAGCCACGCTGGACGTTGCTCCCATGGGATTAACAGCCCCTGACGCCCTCGGAGACCTTTGAGACGAGACCATGGGCTCAGCCTCCCAAACCTTGGGGCCCCTGCTTTGCACAGCTCCATAAACTTTTCCCACCAGGAGTGTGGCTTTCCTTGAGCTCCCAGCCCTGTTCCCCAAACCACAGGAAGGACGGAGAGTTATTCCACATCCCCCCCTGTGCCGGAACCACTCGTCTCTCCCGCCAGGCCGTGGCTCTCTCCGAAGTCGTCCTGGTTTCAATTAGGTCCCAGGAATCCTGCTCCAGCCCCAGCACCGCCCGTTCTCCAGGCGTTTTGTTAAGGAAAGCAAAATAAACGCCGGGGGGGAAACACCCAGACACCAAATCCGGGGTTAGTCACTGCTCCTCCTTCCCCATGCTCCCATTTTAGGCCAAACCAGGAATCTCGCAGGGCTGTGGAGCCGCCCTTCTCCACGGGAAAAGTTTTTCCAGCCCCTTTTCACTCTAATCCCACTCCCTCTGCTGCCCTGGGTAGGGGGGTGAGGGAGGTCCCTCTCCAAGCCTGCAGCTTCGGGCAGCAATCCAGCTGAATTCCCGGGATCCAGGGGGCCAGGGAGCAGGGGGAACACTCCCAGAGGCACAGCCCAGCCAGGTCTGCTCGGAACAAAGCCCCCAAAAATTTCTTCCCTAAAGGAATTTCGGCCACATTCCTGCATTTCTGTGCTTGGCAGAGGCTCGGAAACGTTATGATTGTTTTAAACCCTTGTGGGGGAAGGAGGAAGATGAGGAATTCACACACAAACAGGGATTTGTGCTGGAGGAGCACAGGGCTGGGGTTCAGACTGGGAGGTGACACTGACGGCCCCACTGAGCTGGGGGGGGCTGCAAAGCCACCACAGCCATCAGGGGACAAACCACGACCTGCAGCTGTGCCACAGCTTCCCAGGAGTGACAGATCCCTGGAAAACCCCCATGGGATGCAGAGGGACCTCGGGGCATCCCGTTCCCTGGGACCCCCTGCCCAGGGGGAGGATGGATCCTGTAGTGCCTTGTCTCCCTTCCAGGCGGGATGGAGGGACCATGAACCACCCCATCCTCCACCACATCCTTCCTGGAGAACACATGATGTCCTACATCCCTCACAATGTCCTTCCTGGAGCATCCACGGGCCCTGTGACACCCCGTGTCCTGCAATGTCCTTCCTGGGTGACACACAGCCCCCACCNAGGGCCGGAGATGGGATCCCAAAAAGCAGCGCGTGGCACAGCCCCAACTCCCACCCCCCCGTTATCTCCAGGCCACAGGCCTGGGCCAGGAGGGTGGGAGCCTCTGTTTGTTTTGCTCTTTTTTTCATCTGGAACTAAAAATTTCCTCCTAAACAAAAGTTGTTTGCAATGGGGGCCCCACCAGACGTCAGGAGCTGGTTGGAAGCTCCGGTGGCTCCCGGACTCCTCCCGAGCTCCCCACGATCCTTCTTCCACCTGGCTGGACATGCTCCAGCCCTTGGGAATCCTCTCCAAAAAAAAAAAAGGTGCAGCCTCTTCCAGGCTGCAGAGCTGTCATCCACCCTGGGGACACTTTCCAGCTCCGGGCTTGGAGCGGGCGGAGATGCTCCAGGCACAGGGTCAGAGCTCTCCGTGTTTTCCAAGCTCACTTCCATCCTCGGGGGCCAAGGGGGAAGATAAAGAGCCTTCAAAGCTCCTGTGATCCCGAATGCTGCAAGGGGAAGTAAATTTTCCTTATGCAAGCGAAGCTACAGGAAGGGAGGGAGACAGAGAGAAGATTGGAGCATCATGGAATGGGTTGGTTTGGAAGGGACTGTAAAGAACATCCAGTCCCATCCCCTGCCGTGGGCAGGGACACCTTCCACTAGCCCAGGTTGCTCCAAGTCCTGTCCAACCAGGCTTTGGACACTTCCAGGAATCTGGGCAACCTGTGCCAGGGCCTCCCCACCCTCCCAGCCAACAATTCCTTCCCAATATCCCATCTGTCCCTCCCCTCTGGTAGTGGGAAGCCATTCCTCCTTGTCCTATCCCTCCATCCCTTGTCCAAAGTCCCTCTCCAGCTCTCTTGGAGCCCCTTTGGGAACTAGAAGGTGCTGGAAGGTCTCCCTGGAGCCTTCTCAAAATTCCTGGGGATCTCCAGCCTCACAGCCCAGATCCACCAGGAAAATCCAACGCAGGATAACCAGGAGCCGTGACACGGTGTCCAGCCACGCTGGACGTTGCTCCCATGGGATTAACAGCCCCTGACGCCCTCGGAGACCTTTGAGACGAGACCATGGGCTCAGCCTCCCAAACCTTGGGGCCCCTGCTTTGCACAGCTCCATAATCTTTTCCCACCAGGAGTGTGGCTTTCCTTGAGCTCCCAGCCCTGTTCCCCAAACCACAGGAAGGACGGAGAGTTATTCCACATCCCCCCCTGTGCCGGAACCACTCGTCTCTCCCGCCAGGCCGTGGCTCTCTCCGAAGTCGTCCTGGTTTCAATTAGGTCCCAGGAATCCTGCTCCAGCCCCAGCACCGCCCGTTCTCCAGGCGTTTTGTTAAGGAAAGCAAAATAAACGCCGGGGGGGAAACACCCAGACACCAAATCCGGGGTTAGTCACTGCTCCTCCTTCCCCATGCTCCCATTTTAGGCCAAACCAGGAATCTCGCAGGGCTGTGGAGCCGCCCTTCTCCACGGGAAAAGTTTTTCCAGCCCCTTTTCACTCTAATCCCACTCCCTCTGCTGCCCTGGGTAGGGGGGTGAGGGAGGTCCCTCTCCAAGCCTGCAGCTTCGGGCAGCAATCCAGCTGAATTCCCGGGATCCAGGGGGCCAGGGAGCAGGGGGAACACTCCCAGAGGCACAGCCCAGCCAGGTCTGCTCGGAACAAAGCCCCCAAAAATTTCTTCCCTAAAGGAATTTCGGCCACATTCCTGCATTTCTGTGCTTGGCAGAGGCTCGGAAACGTTATGATTGTTTTAAACCCTTGTGGGGGAAGGAGGAAGATGAGGAATTCACACACAAACAGGGATTTGTGCTGGAGGAGCACAGGGCTGGGGTTCAGACTGGGAGGTGACACTGACGGCCCCACTGAGCTGGGGGGGGCTGCAAAGCCACCACAGCCATCAGGGGACAAACCATGACCTGCAGCTGTGCCACAGCTTCCCAGGAGTGACAGATCCCTGGAAAACTCCCATGGGATGCAGAGGGAACTCGGAGCATCCCGTTCTCTGGGACCCCCTGCCCGGGGGGGAGGATGGATCCTGCAGTGCCTTGTCTCCCTTCCAGGGGGGATGGAGGGACCATGAACCACCCCATCCTCCACCACATCCTTCCTGGAGAACACATGATGTCCTACATCCCTCACAATGTCCTTCCTGGAGCATCCACGGGCCCTGTGACACCCCGTGTCCTGCAATGTCCTTCCTGGGTGACACACAGCCCCCACCCCACCCTCTGGGACACCCTTCCCAGGGCTCCCCATGGACGACGCCCTTCCCGGTGGATGCACAGCCCATGGATGGTGGATGACCTCCTGGAAAGGCCTTCCCTAGACTCCATCACGTCCTAATTAATCCCTGTGACACCCTCCTTAGGGTGTCCATGTGTCCTGTGCTGCCCTTCCTCCTCCAGCACCCATTCTGGGGCACACAGAAACCCCAGGACACCCATCCTGGGGTACCCAGGGACCCCAGGACACCCACCCTGGGGTACCCAGGGACCCCAGGACACCCATCCTGGGCCACACAGTGATCCAATGACAGTCATCCCACATCACGTGGGGATTCCATGTTTCTACCTTGGGGCAAACAGTGACCCCCTGACACCCACCCAGGGCACACAGTGGCCTCCTGATGCCCCCCCTGAGGTACCCATGTACCCCATGATGCCCACCCTGGGGAGCACAGGGACCCCAAGACACCCGCCCGGGCCACACAAGGGCCCCATGACGCCCATCCTGGGGTATCCAGGGACCTCGTGACATCCATCCCCGGGTACACAGGGATTCCATGTGCCCATCCTGATGAGCACAGGGACTCCGTGACACCCATCTCGGGGTACCCAGGTACCCCATGACGCCCATCCTGGGGTGTCCACAGATGCCGTGCCANGGCTTTGGACACTTCCAGGAATCTGGGCAACCTGTGCCAGGGCCTCCCCACCCTCCCAGCCAACAATTCCTTCCCAATATCCCATCTGTCCCTCCCCTCTGGTAGTGGGAAGCCATTCCTCCTTGTCCTATCCCTCCATCCCTTGTCCAAAGTCCCTCTCCAGCTCTCTTGGAGCCCCTTTGGGAACTAGAAGGTGCTGGAAGGTCTCCCTGGAGCCTTCTCAAAATTCCTGGGGATCTCCAGCCTCACAGCCCAGATCCACCAGGAAAATCCAACACAGGATAACCAGGAGCCGTGACACGGTGTCCAGCCACGCTGGACGTTGCTCCCATGGGATTAACAGCCCCTGACGCCCTCGGAGACCTTTGAGACGAGACCATGGGCTCAGCCTCCCAAACCTTGGGGCCCCTGCTTTGCACAGCTCCATAAACTTTTCCCACCAGGAGTGTGGCTTTCCTTGAGCTCCCAGCCCTGTTCCCCAAACCACAGGAAGGACGGAGAGTTATTCCACATCCCCCCCTGTGCCGGAACCACTCGTCTCTCCCGCCAGGCCGTGGCTCTCTCCGAAGTCGTCCTGGTTTCAATTAGGTCCCAGGAATCCTGCTCCAGCCCCAGCACCGCCCGTTCTCCAGGCGTTTTGTTAAGGAAAGCAAAATAAACGCCGGGGGGGAAACACCCAGACACCAAATCCGGGGTTAGTCACTGCTCCTCCTTCCCCATGCTCCCATTTTAGGCCAAACCAGGAATCTCGCAGGGCTGTGGAGCCGCCCTTCTCCACGGGAAAAGTTTTTCCAGCCCCTTTTCACTCTAATCCCACTCCCTCTGCTGCCCTGGGTAGGGGGGTGAGGGAGGTCCCTCTCCAAGCCTGCAGCTTCGGGCAGCAATCCAGCTGAATTCCCGGGATCCAGGGGGCCAGGGAGCAGGGGGAACACTCCCAGAGGCACAGCCCAGCCAGGTCTGCTCGGAACAAAGCCCCCAAAAATTTCTTCCCTAAAGGAATTTCGGCCACATTCCTGCATTTCTGTGCTTGGCAGAGGCTCGGAAACGTTATGATTGTTTTAAACCCTTGTGGGGGAAGGAGGAAGATGAGGAATTCACACACAAACAGGGATTTGTGCTGGAGGAGCACAGGGCTGGGGTTCAGACTGGGAGGTGACACTGACGGCCCCACTGAGCTGGGGGGGCTGCAAAGCCACCACAGCCATCAGGGGACAAACCATGACCTGCAGCTGTGCCACAGCTTCCCAGGAGTGACAGATCCCTGGAAAACTCCCATGGGATGCAGAGGGAACNAAACCCCCATGGGATGCAGAGGGACCTCGGGGCATCCCGTTCCCTGGGACCCCCTGCCCAGGGGGAGGATGGATCCTGTAGTGCCTTGTCTCCCTTCCAGGCGGGATGGAGGGACCATGAACCACCCCATCCTCCACCACATCCTTCCTGGAGAACACATGATGTCCTACATCCCTCACAATGTCCTTCCTGGAGCATCCACGGGCCCTGTGACACCCCGTGTCCTGCAATGTCCTTCTTGGGTGACACACAGACCCCACCCCACCCTCTGGGACACCCTTCCCAGGGCTCCCCATGGACCCTGTGACGCCCTTCCCGGTGGATGCACAGCCCATGGATGGTGGGTGACCTCCTGGAAAGGCCTTCCCTGGACTCCATCACGCCCTAATTAATCCCTGTGACACCCTCCTTAGGGTGTCCATGTGTCCTGTGCTGCCCTTCCTCCTCCAGCACCCATTCTGGGGCACACAGAAACCCCAGGACACCCATCCTGGGGTACCCAGGGACCCCAGGACACCCACCCTGGGGTACCCAGGGACCCCAGGACACCCATCCTGGGCCACACAGTGATCCAATGACAGTCATCCCACATCACGTGGGGATTCCATGTTTCTACCTTGGGGCAAACAGTGACCCCCTGACACCCACCCAGGGCACACAGTGGCCTCCTGATGCCCACCCTGAGGTACCCATGTACCCCATGATGCCCACCCTGGGGAGCACAGGGACCCCAAGACACCCGCCCGGGCCACACAAGGACCCCACGATGCCCATCCTGGGGTATCCAGGGACCTCGTGACATCCATCCCCGGGTACACAGGGATTCCATGTGCCCATCCTGATGAGCACAGGGACTCCGTGACACCCATCTCGGGGTACCCAGGTACCCCATGACGCCCATCCTGGGGTGTCCACAGATGCCGTGCCACCACCCTGGGATACACAATGACTGCATGACACCTACCCTGGGGTACCTAGGGACCCCAGGACACCCATCCAGGGCACCCAGTGACCCCCATGACGCCCATCCAGCGACCGAAGGACACCCACCCAGGGACACCCAGTGACCCCATACACCCCCCCCGGGCCGTGCCCCCCACGGCCGCACTCACCGCTCGTCGGGCTCCCTCCCGCGCTGCCGGGCGGGCTCCAGGGGCACCACGGCCTGTCCCAGGAAGCGGTCCATGCCCACCAGCGCCCGGTGCATCACGGTGAGCACCAGCGCGGCGCGGAGCCCGGGCTCGGGGGGCAGCTCGAAGGCACATCCCCCCCGCCACTCGGGGCTGCCGCCGCTCTTCTCGGCCACCGAGGTGTTGTACTTCTCGTGGCCCAGCTGGATCACGGTGTACGCGTCGCTGCCGCCCGCTTTGCCTTTGCCGGCGCCGGTGCCGCCCTTGCAGCGCAGCCCGCGGGCCCGCACCACCGTCACCTGGACGTGCGTGGGCAGCCAGGCCGGGCCGCCCTCGGCCGGCAGCGCGGCCGCCCGCAGCAGCGCCATGGCCGGGCCCGGGGGGAGCCGCGGAACAGCCGGGAAGAGCCGGGAAGAGCCGGGAAAAGCGGGCAGGGCCGCGCCGGGCCCCGCTCGGAGCCGCCGCTGCCGCAGCGAGAGCGACGCCGGCCCCGCCCACAACGGATCGGACCCGCCCACAACGGGCACTCAGCCACGCCCCCCGCGGTCTCTGGTCCCGCCCCTACCGCAATGGCCACGCCCTCCATTCCCTGCGCCGGCCGCGCCCCGAACAGAGCTGGTCACGCCCCCTCCAGGCTTTGACCCCGCCCCAACCGGCGCTAACCACGCCCCTCCCGCTCCGGCCACGCCCATGACCGGCCCTGGTTCCACCTCCCTCACGCCTCATGTTAACCCCGCCCCCCACAGCTCTGACCACGCCCCCTCCGAACCGGAGGGATCGGAGGTGGGCGCGCGCAGGGGGCGGGGTCAGACCGTCTGGGGGCGGGGTCGGAGCAGGGCGGGCCACGCCCAGCGCCTGTGGGGGCTGTTTGGGGGTCTCACCTGTGCCCCAGGTGTGTCCACAGCCCGCGGCACCCCCGGCACGGCATTCCCGGCCTGGTCCCCCCGCGGCCGGCCATGGGCAGGGAGGGTGCAGGAGGTCACACACGTGTGCGAGCACAGGGGTGTCCGTGCACAGATGTCTGTGCTCACGTGTGTCTGTGCACATAAAGGAACACACACACACACACACACGTGTCCATGTCCAGGTGTTTCCACACACAGGTGCGTCCGTGCCCCAGGTGTATCCATGTCCAGAGGTCTCCATGCCCAAGTGTGTCCGTGCCCAGGTGATTCCACACCCAGGTGTGTCTGTGCCCACACCAACACCCACCTGCACATTCCAACCTCTGTGTTCTCCTCTGGCCGCTGGAGTCACCCCACATCCCCCCAAACGTGGGGGCTCCGCAGATCCCCTCGTGTGCTGTTCTCCCATGACCCCCCTCACCCACAGGAGCAGAATCCCACTATCCCAACAGGATTATATATATTATATATATCGAGCCACACACCCTTTCGCCACCTCGAGCTCCACCTCACACCCTGAGGAGCGTTCCCAGCCCGGAGCGGGGTGTGGAACGCACCAACACCCCCTCACGGCCCCAATCCTAATTAACCGCTCTCCCTGACCCCATAACTCGATCCCTCTCGCCATTCCCGGCCCCTGGAGCAAGGTCAGGGCGCGGAGCCGTGCCGGGCGCCGGGCCTGGAGCTCTGATCCCACTGTGATAAGGGATGTCCGGGGCCGCTCTGGGTCAGCGCCCGCTCTGCCCTATCGCTCCCATCTCCCTGTCCCAGCTCCTGCTCCGTGTTCCCGGAGCTCCCGGGGCCGGAGGCGCCCGTTCCGCTCGGCCGCGGGGTCACGGGGACTAAACGGTCTTTGAGGTTCCTTCCAACCCAAACCACTCCATGATCCACGATTCCTGCGCCCCCTTCCCTTGCTTTTGGGCCTCCTAACGGGAACGAAGCTGCCGAGTGCAGGAATAGCCACGTTCTGCCCCAAAAAGCCCCCGAGCGAGTGGATAAACTGTGGAAAATCCTGCATTTTTTTTTCCCTCGGGATGCTCTGCCCCAGCTATATTCAAATCTCCCGTTAAAATATGCTTCACATGGGAATAAAAAAACCTACACTGGGAATTTCTTATCACCCCCGAGACGAACTCAAATCCAATTATCCCTCCGGTCCGGTGCCCGTTCCCGCTCCGCCGGCTGCCCCTTATCCCTCCTCAGCATCTGCTTTTGATTTTCCCTTCCTTTGATTGTTTTCCCCCATTTTTTTAATGCTCTGATTATCTCTCCTCTCGCCACATCTCCTCCTCTCCACCACTTCCCATTTTTTACCTTCATAATTAGGGTTTTTTATCCGTCTCCCTTCACCTTCCCTGCCCCGCTCCCATTTATTTCCCTCTTATTTATTCCCCTCTTTGATTTCGCCGCCACCTCTGCGTTCTGTGCACATAAAGGAACACACATAAAGAGGCACAAAGAGGTTTTTTAATTACCCCTGAAATCAATTATTACGTTTTTTATTCCACTCTGGAATTGAAGGGAACACAGGGAACCTCTGCACAGTCCTGGGCTGGGTGGACTTTTGCTCCAACTTCAATTTTTAGCTTGAATTTTTCCCTTCCAATTCAATATTNTTTTTTTTTTTTCCTTTAATTTCTCCTTTAACTTTTTCTTCTTCCTTCCTCCTCCTCCACAGCATCTGCCTCTCCCAGACCACCCTAATACTTCCCTAAATCCCCTTGCAATGGCCTGCTGGATGTGGGCTCCCACTTAACCCCGCTCCCTTCCTGGGAAGAAGGTGGAAAATAATAGAAATCACATGATTTTTCTCACATTTCCTCACTTTTGGTGCAAAATGCTGCTCTCCATCCTGGTGGGACCATCAGTGCCTGGTGCTGGTTACCCTGGCATCTTTCCCACCTGGAGCTCACCCTCCCTGGGGATGGGAAAAGCAAAGAAAGTGGGTTTTCACGAAAGTGGCTTTTCATGGGATGCTGAGCCAGGCTTTGCTTTGGGATGGCACCAGGATCTGGGATCATCTCCCCCAAGGCTCCTGTGATTCATTTGCTGATGGTGCTGAAATCCAGAGTGGGAGCAACTGCACAAAGAGCCCTGGGATTGAAGGGAAGGGATGAAGGATGAGCCAGAGTTGGGGATGAAAGGTGGATGAAAGGCTGGAGATGCTCTGGCCACGTGCACTGGCAGCTCAAAGAATCCTCGTGCCCTGGGCTGATCCCCCAGCGTGGGCAGCAGGGAAAGGGGGGGATTCTGCCCCTCTGCCCCTCAGGGGAGACCCCCCTGCAGAGCTGCTCCAGCCCTGGGAACAGCACAGCAAGGACATGGAGCTGCTGGAGAGAGTCCAGAGGAGGC
>VYXB01001251.1:0-21362 GCA_013397135.1 Pachyramphus minor | reverse complement strand
ACTGGTGAAAGGACTGCAACACAGGACCCACGGGGAGAAGCTGGGAGAGCTGGGATTGTTTAGTCTGGAGAAGAGAAGGCTTAGAGGTGACCTTATCACTATCTATAACTCCCTGAAGGGAAGTTCTAGCCAGGTGGGGATTGGTCTCTTCTCCCAGGCAGTTAGCAATAGGACAAAGGGGCATGGGCTTAAGCTCTGCCAGGGGAAATTTAGGCTGGATATTAGAAAGAAATTCTTTCCAGAGAAAGTGGTCAGGCACTGGAATGGCCTGCCCAGGGAGGTGGTGGATTCACCATCCCTGGAGGTTTTTAAACTGAGATTGGACACGGTACTTAGTGCCATGATCTAGTAAACAGACTGGAGTTGGACCAAGGGTTGGACTTGATGACCTCTGAAGTCTTTTCCAACCCAATCAATTCTATGATTCTATCTGCAAATACACAAAATACGTGGTAAATAGTCACTTAGGTCAATGTCAGTTAGAAAACACTGTCAATACACTCTTGCAGTGACCACATGGAGCAAATTTGTCAGCATGGCAGTGAAAGGTAGGATTTCAAAGGCAGGAAGTAGGAAGGTGCTTTATTCCTTCATTTCCCACCTACTTTCTTCAAATACACAGCAGTCAGCCTTATCAATTTGGGTGCCAAAAATCTCATGCCCTTTGCAAATAGAAATGTATTCATTCATGCCTTTGAAAATACTGAGGTTCAAATCTTCAAAGCCTAACAACACAGAAACTTTTAAGATTAAGTTTCAGAAATTAAACAGAAGACCCATTTCCTGTTCTTCGTATGAAAGTGTGAATGCCTAACTTATGATGGAGGTTCTGTAGTCCATTTAAAAGAGACATCTCTTCTAGACAGGTAGTGAAGGGCCAGGCCCTAGGCATGTATGGCTGGGGAGAGTGGGGTCAAAGTCATGGCAGAAGGGACTTGCACAGAGAGCAGTTTGAGCAAGGCTGGCAAAAGCATGCCAAACCCAAGGCACTAAAGGAAACGTGGGAAAAGAACAGTGGGAGAACAAACCACCATCAACATTCCTGTTCTTTTTGTATTCCTGTTTGTGGTAAGCTCTAACAGAGATTGTGCTAGCTTTTGTTGAACTGGCTTGCAAATGATGCCAAACTTATTAGTGAACCCTGCTACACCAACCTGTAAAATAAATTATAATTTCTGTAATATCGATGAATTCTTCAATCTTATTTGTTCTCATAAAAACCATAAGGTCAGTTAAACAAACAAACAAAAACCAACCTAAAATCAACAACTCAAAAATACCCTGAATATGCAAACATTAAAACAATGTAATCTTTAAAGAATTATTCTGAGATAAGCCCATTGATTCACAAAAAATCTTGTACATGTGAATTGAAGCCTTCTATTCACTTTCTACACTGTAGATTAGCTCATGAGTTAGGTTATCCACAACAGAAATAATTTCCTATTGTAAAATTGCTAACCTCTTCAGTGCAAAAGGCATTTCATTGTCCACTAAAATAATTGTAGCAATTTAAATGTAGCCCCATGTTAGTACTAATAGTTGTTTATTGTCTGTCCATAATAAATTCCTGGCGAGAGTAAAATTTACATTAAAAGATTACTTCCCCGATGCTTAGCAACTTGGTTACTTTTTCCAGTACTATCACAGCTCTTTTGCCTCTATGATTAAGTTTAAAACAAGAACAAAAAGAATCTGAGGGAAAGAGTGACCTATTTAATCAGTATGTGAGGGAAAGAGTTTGTGACAATCAGTTTAGGAGGGTTTTATCATTTCTCCTTCCATGAGCTAATGAGAAAAGGGAGTGTGCATTCTCAGTGTGCTATTTCCTATTACAACTGAATGGACGTCTTACAGCCATCAAAAGATCCCATCACCAAATTCTGGATTACAGATATTTGTTTCCTAGTCTATGTCATAAACCAGATCTGAAGCTTATGTGATCATAAAATAGTTAATTAAATTTTCTAAACTGGCAAAGAAACAGACATTCACTCCTTAAAACAGAAAAGTCCTTAATCCTGGGTTAGTTTTTTGCAATTTTACTGACTTAATCATGTAAGCTTCAAGTCACGATACAATTAGCAAAAGAATAGAGTAAGAGGACAAATGAATTCTGTCTTTCAGAAGCAAGTTGAGAATTTTTTTCCACTCATAAGATGGAATCTCCATTCCTTTTCAAAACAGATAACTTTGGCTATCAATATGTGGTCACATTAATGCCTATTTAGTATATACCTACCTGTTGCTATTTTCAGTACTAATTTCTTAAATTTTCCTAATATTTTGCTTTTTCTTTCAGTGAAAGATTTCTTTCTGAGGCAATGTTTTTTCTTAGCAGGAGTTTGAACTCCTCTAAGATTCCAGAAAGATTTCTTTAATAATCCATGTAAAATATAGTGTGGGACTTGATTTTTTATTTTTCCTTATTTGATTTCTAGCTTAAAATGACAGAAATAAAATGTTTTGGGTTTTTTTGAAGAACTTTTCCAGTTGACTTTTGTTTTCTACTAACTAGTTACGGAAACTGATTAATCATTGATACTGAAATGATTCTTTTAACTGGTAGCAGTATTTTTCTGTGATGAAATGTGGCCTATTAGTATTCATTATATTTAAACTTACTGCATTAAATAAAAGCTACTTCATTTTCTAATACCTTATTGCCCTGGGCAGTTATTGTTAGAAATAATAATCACACACTTTAAAAGGTTTGTCATCTTGTTTGTCAAAAAAACTTGTACGCTTTTGGACATATATTTGACAGAACACCTTCCAAAATTTCCCCTATTGTGAGTGCTTTGATTAAAATTTGAAGGTTTTTTGTGTTTGTAGAAAAAAACCCAAACACTTCATATCAGAAAAACTTCAGGTTTATTTCACTATTGTCCTTGCAAGGCAAACAGTGGAGGGGAAAAGGCACTTCTACTGATAATGGCTTATGACTCTGACAATACATACCTCCTGAACAGAAAATATCCATTCGAAGGTTTTTTAGTCTCTTTTAATGCACTCTTTTAAAACCTTATTTGTCTTAAAAATTACTGTATTGTAGAGATAAAGATTACATCTGTGCTAAAGTGCTTTGAGTTTCATTTATTTTATTCTTCAATGAGCCTTGTTTTGAAGGAGATGCACATACTGACTGCTAGTGTGCTGACAAAATAACTTGTTTCTTTACAGTCTTTTGAGTTTTATACATTTCAAAAGTAGATAGGTAATTTAAAAATTGTTAGATATTTTACCCAAAGAACAAATGTAAAACATTTATAAAAAATTAATTAAATTATGACATTATATATAAAAACTTCTCTGCAGCATGTTTATAACATATTTGCTGTTTAATAATCATGAATGTTATATCTGTTAATAGCTGAAACTCATTCTAGTGTTGCAGAAATGAAAATTTTTACATAATTCCTCTGAATAGCTGGAACACATGACTTGATCAGATGACCAGTCAAAACATTAATCTATAGTTTTCCTGAAATATTTTGAGTACAAAAATAAATTTAAGTGTCCCAAAATGAATGAAAGATACCTTTATGCATAACATAATTGCAGTATAATAGCTTTATTTGTTACTACAGCTTCGTTAGCAGGGAATTTTTGCCTGGTACCAGGTTCATTTCCAAGTTTCTATCTCTCACCCAAAATCTGACTATCAGAGATGCTAAACATGAAAAATTCTTCTAATTTTTGTAGGACCAGAAACGCTAAACAGTTCCTCCAACATAGTAATCCAAAATTCACCAGTGCTGAGGCATAAAAAAAGAATGATCCTGTAGAAATTGAGGCATTGAATTTGTTTTTGTTCTCTTTTATAATGAGTAGCATGAGTATTTTCCAGGGAATTTAAAAGATCCTATTAATTAATGCCTATTAATTTATTTAAAATCCCTGTAGAAAAGTATTATGCAATTGCAAAATATTATCATTCTTCCTCCAAAGTATGAGCTTCATTCCTCATTTTATAAGTGGAACATTCCATCTGCTTTTCTGTTGGCTAATTGCCAAAGTGGGAAGCCTTTTAATTACCTGCTAGAGTGACAAGGGCCATTAGGCAGCTTAGGGTGCAGCTTCTCATTGAGAAACTGGTGCTTCCAGCCTACAGAGGATTATGTGTGCTATCTACTGCACAGAAGTCAATTAATAATTTGAAATGTCAACTAAAGAAAGGAAGGATGAGCAGTGATGACATTATGTTAATTGATTCCTGTAGTTTTACTGAAGTGAGTCATAGCACTATATTATAGAATTAGTACTTCACATAGATTGGAATCATAGAATTGTTTAGGTTGGAAAAGACCTTTAGGATCACTGAGTTCAACCATTAACCTATACTGCCAAGTCCACCACTAAACCATGTCCCTAAGTGCCACATCTTCAAACCTTTTCAAAATATTATATGAGTACGATTTCCTGTAAAGCTCATTTTGTTTATCGAGCCTCTGATTAATGTTTTGTAAAGTGTTGCCATTTCCTGCCAGGTATTGATTACTTTAATTGAAAAGTGTGCTAGTATCTCAGCAAGAGCACAGAAATGACACATTCATCTGATCATGTTTCTTGTATAAACAGAAACCTTATTTATCGTGATACTCATATTGAAAATTATTTCTATTAATATTATAGAAAATATGCTTTCTGACAATATTCTAGAATATATGCTTTCTGTCTTATAATTTCCTACTATACTGAAACACTCTATGTAGATTTGAATTGCTCGTTACTTGGTATTTCAGCAATACTCAAGAAAGGACAGAAACATTGGGAAAAAACATTTCTTAACTTGATTTTTTGATATGTTCTCTGTATTTTTTTTCCACAGTGATTCATGTTTAAACATGCAGCATTATTAACAAAAAATCTGAAACTGTGATCTTCTAAAGGCTGAAGAATACTTATTGTCTGGTCCACACGATATTGAGTAAAAAGAACTGGGTGTATTATTGTATCTCACGAAATCTTGTACCTACTTTACATATAGGTGAGAATTTCTGGTTAAACAGCAACTCCCTTGACTACCTGCAGTTTGGATATTCCAGTACACACAGTTATGACTTGGTCAGATGGAAATGTTCATTATGCACGAGATAACTGAAATTGGGCATGCTTAAACAATGGTAAGTAATCATTTATATCAAATTGATTTATATGTATCTTTACAAATATTATTCACATCTAGGAAGAAAGGTGAATGGGATATGAATAAAATAATCAATCAATTTCTCTTGAATTAACAGCCAATTATAGAAATGATAGTATAAAAAAGAGGTTATCACAACTGTGATAACAACAATAAACAACTATATTTATCAAATGCAGATGATAAGATGAGATGTATCAGGCAACCCCACAAACAACCAAGTCAGATTTTCTAAGCAATCTGTCAGGTATTACTCAGCAGCAGCTTTAGCATAATCATGCCAGGCAATACTTAGGTACATCATGGCTGCTAGCCAGTTAAAATTTGCAGAACCCTTAGGCAGGATAGTACTTGAGTTGTATTTTGACAACTGGATGTTCTTTAAAAATTTGAAAACAATACTTACTACCCTGAATTGTGCTATGCAAAGGTACCTTCAATGAGAATGTAAACTATGGAACAGGGTGAGCTCATGATTGCCGGAAACCACTGTTCTAAATCAATTAATTCTAGCCAGGATCTTCCACCACCAAATATTCCTTCATCACAGTGCAAATTGCTCCTTTCTCCTTTGCCTCAGTGTGGCCCCCTTCATCCACTGGTCCTGCCTCCATGACCTCTTTTTGTGTGTGTGTTCTGTACCTTTCAGCTGATTGTTCACATTCCCACTTTCTTTCTACCCTGAGATACTTCTTGCTTGGTTGAATCTCCACTAAAAGCAAAAGGGTTTTCAATAGGGGAAAAGGGCTTTTCAGAGTGGTGCAAGGTGGAAGCTGGGGAAATGAAAGATCTGACCTAGTTTCTCTGATCTAGCTATTTAAGGAACAGTATTGCTTGTTGTAGCAGTACTGGCACAGCATGGTGTTAGTCTTTGATTGGAGCTTGTACCTATTAATAGGACACAAAATAAAATTTGTCACAGCTCAAGGTGTATAACACAGTCAGTCTCTGATAAGAAGAAGAAATAAAATGAAGAACCTTTTGTTTTGTTTTTTTTTGTTGGTTTGTATGGGTTTTGTTTTGGTTTGGTTTTTTCCCCGTTAGTTTTATTACACTGTTCCTTGGATCTCTGTAAGTAATTCTGATATTTTATTTCTGGTATAGCTGGAGGTGTCTACCCTGAGATTAATTTATATTTGAAGGACAGAACACTGCTGCTATAGAGTGACATAACACACTTAGACCAGATGCATGTTCATTTCAACAAGACCTGGTTGGATATTCAGTAGGAACATTCTTGTGGGTTTTGGAGGAAACAGATCAGTCAGGCTGGCTGCACAAAAGAACCACACATAAGAACTATTAGGAGGATAGTACACTGACTGACTGCTATTTCTTACAATCTAGGTATAAATTCTTATTTCCTGCTCTTTATTGAGAGATTGAAGAGTTATTTAAATTTCACCTCTTGGAGGTAACAGCTGGGAATGCTCACATCACAGCTCACCTGCTTGGGTTGGACTGTGTTCCATGGCCAGACCACAAATTGTAGCCATTTTCACCTCAAAAAATGTATAAACAGATTCTGAAATACTTTTTACCAAGCAGAGAAGGGGAGCACTCATGTCTAGTGTAGGGAACCTGGCAACCCTTTCCTGTACTGTCTGAACACCATTAATCTTGAATTCTAAGACTTAGATTTTAAAAAAGATTTGAATCTGACAACATAACACTTCCCTTTGGTTTAATCTAGCAATCCTAATCATGGACTTAGTGGTGTGTTTGAAATTATTAAATTGTCTGGTTCAGGTATATTCAGTCCTTCACAAGCAAACTTTCCCTTCTGGACATCCTATCCTATATATTTTCTAGAAGGAAAGCTGAGTGCTAGCATCCCATAACATCACACATGACCTTAAGCTAACCAGTAGCAGGTAAAGAACAAAAACAGGCTCCATTGATAAGCTTTGTCTAATTTGTGTTGATTTGGACAGAGTACGTGTCTGTGGGGAAAGCTTCTGTTTGGTTTTGTTCTTGGTTTATTTTGTTGTTGTTTTTAAACTTTTGCTGTTTGCCTTTGAAAGCACATTTGCAGGTCAATTTTGTCTACCTAGTTTCACTGTCACCAATCTCCACAGTTAGTGAGTCCCATCTGGATCTCAGTAGGAGATCTAAATGTTTTATTTTATATAGTTTTCTTGAATCACAAATGATCTTACTTCTGGGGTGACTCAATATTTGTATCACTGCCCTTTCCTGCTTCCCATGTCCCTGTAAGATCTTTTATGAAATGTTTTAGATTCAGCTTTGCCTTTCATTCTATTACCCTAATTTTTCTGGTCTTATAGAACAGTAAGAAATTCTGCAACAAGTTGGCAAATGGTATCAAAATCAAGGCAAGAATGAGATTTCAGTGATAGAAAAGAAGGGTGAATGAGGGAACATTTTCTTTTTGTCTGCTCCCATCTGTTTTGAAATAAAATCCATACAGCCCTTGTAAGTGCAGGAGAGAGGTGATTATAAAGGACATACAGTATTTTTGATACACATGCCCCCCCAAAAAAATCAATTTATTTCCCTGCACCGGAGCTGTTAATGACCATTGTTAGCACCTACATGGAACTCTATTTTTCTTCTTTTCAGGCATACTGAGCCACACTTTGACAGGAAGTAGCTTAATACTTTCTGTATTAGGAAATAGCTACTATAGAGACTGTTGACTAGGTAGATGAGGCTTTTCTCCGTATGAAAAGAAATTACTTGTGTGTCATTGGTCATGTCATTCTATCTGTATTAAATTATTCTAGAAGTGTTTAATTAAGAGAGAGGCTGCTTTTCTCCAGCCATTTTTATATGATGGACTTTCTTTTGTAATGGAAATAACTTTGTGGCCTTCTAAAAGAATCTTACTTTGCAACAGTTAGCTGGTACAAAATCTGCCTCTTGCTCTCAAGTTTATTATTCATTAATTAGATATAGAAAAGAGAACATAAACCTTTTTTGTAAAAAGAGCAGATAGATGAAGCACATGATCCTTCATAGCATTTTTTAACATTCCTACATATATGACATAGCAAAAGCAGGAAAAAAGGGAAAAAAAAGGAGAAAAAAGGAATACTTAAAAATATTTTAGCAGTCAATAAATAACATCACTGTGTGTTTAGCCAATTATGGAAATGCATTAAACAATCTGTTCTGAAAAGAAATATAATTTTTGCTACAGAAAAAGAACACTCACTGCATTATAAAATATACTGCTCGATATTTTTCTGCATGTCATTTGCATGGAAGTTATATTCTTTAGGCTTCTTTCGATATGATGCAGTTGTCATGTTTGGGATTGTTCTAACTGGAACATTCAAGATCCTATTTGAAACCGGCATTTTGGCACTGCGACTCATCATGACAGCAAACATGGATGTGTTAGATATGAACATAATGCAACAATATATTTCAGATTAGAAATACTGTATTTTGTTGGCCCAGGGTCTTTTGCTGCTATTGGTAGGTTTAAATGTTTTGCTGACCCACCTGGCCCACACTCACTCATGCATGTAAAAGCTATTAAAGATTTTCTTGCCCCATATTGTTTTCTGCCCTTGGCAAACACCTGTTTTGTCCACATGACAGAATAGACTATATCAGGATTAGTGCTTCTTAGCAATCGTTATTAGACTAATTTAATTTCCTAAACCAAAAAAAAACCCCACAGTCTTAGTCAAATGACTAACATGGGGTTAAAATAATTTAGTGACTTCTTTATCTACTCTTTTTTTCCCCTAGATTTTCTTATAATATTTACAGTCATTCTTTGCAGCAATTGATAAATCCATTTGGTTTTCCAAGAAGGAAAGTTTAAGAAGTCTGTCTTGAAAAATCTGATTTTTTGCAGTGCTCAAGATTTGCTCTTACAATGTTCACTTAGAGTCACGTGAATTTTTAATTTCACTCTAAAGGTTACACTGCTTCTCAATTTTTACTTTCTTTTAATATTGAAGAGCATTCATTTGACAAATAAACATTAAAATGAGGTTATAAAAGACCTTGCTATACTGGCACTGACAGCTTTTCAGATCTTAGCTTAGATAGTAGCATTTTGCTACTTGTGCCGCAACCCTCTCCTGTAACGTGCTAGGACCAACACTATCTAATGCTAGGACCTACAACTAATCACTTATATCCCCAAGTGCAGTGAATGGATGGCTTTCTAGCATTTCTGGATTTACACAGCAAGGTCTCTGTGCAGATTGCAGTGTGGTTTGGTCTGTGAAAAGCTTGGGAAAGACAGCAGCTCAAAGTGAGCTCAAAGTGCTACTCCTGTGTGAGCACTTCAAGCAATCAGCTGTAGCCAGACTGAAATGTGCAGTTCAGATAGGTGCTAAGTTCACAGCAATGTCTCCTTGAGGCCTACATCCACCTCCCTCTGCATCTGGAAGTTATGTTTGGAGCATCTGGGAAATGGGGGAATGCTCAAACTAAATGCTACTTTGTGCAAGCATCTTTAGGTTAAATTAACTATTTTGTAGTAGTGATAAAACATTAACCGTATAGGCTATTTCCATCATAGAGTATAAAGAAGAATAGCTCATGTGCAGATGTAAGTGTGGTACTTGAGAGAGTTATAAAGGTTTGAAGGTAAGGTGATACCAGCCCAATTTCTCATCTGAAGACAAAAAGTCCAGTCAGAGCCCATGAAAACTGCTTTGAACTTTTGTTTTAGCCCAAAAGGGCCTCAAGATTACCTTTGCTGGGTATCTAAAGCTTTCTTATGCTTAGTCTTAATGGCAGTCTTCTGCTTCCTCCAATAAAGGAGGTTTATTGGGGTTAAATTTGACATAGTGCCCAGGGGAAGAGGGGGAAGAAAAGTTGAGAGCTTTTCAGAGGAGGCCTTTTCCTAGAAGCCAGGGAGAGGCTCAGGCAATTTTAAATGTGACGCAGAGCAAAAATGAATACGTAAAGTCATCAGACTCTGCTCCATTGGAATGCATATCTGTGACTCTTACAGTTTATTGAGAAAAGACAGAAAAAACCCCTAGTAAGTTATAAATAACTCAGACTCTTATGTGAGGCTGCTTTTAGGTGGTAATGTATTGGTTGCACAAAAAGATTCTAGTTGCAAAGTAGCAGACTTTAATGAAGGTTCTATCTTAAATCACAGTATGCCATGAAGTTGCTTCATATACGTTGCTAAGAAACTTTCTATGCGTAGTTACCAATTTCATAGCTATGAGATATATCACTTGGCACTATCCATAAATTACCTAGAGCCAAACATGTAAAGAGATAATGCTGGAATTATATTATTGGACTACTGCAGGCATTATTAACACTAACCAGAGTAATAGGAACACTATCTGTGTCCTTGATTAACAACCTAGCTTAATAGAGTCCTTGGCATTTCTGGCAAAGCTCATCTGTCACACAAATTCAGAACGATAGTGGTCCTGTCACTGTGGATAACTAAAACACTGCCAATGCACAGCAGTGCCCTAGCTGTATCATTTATGAGCGTGACGGGGTTAGAATATTTATTTACAGTTATGGTGATGCACCAGGGGCTCAGATGAAAGTAATCATTGGATTACTGGCTACAGGAGCTGTTCAGTGAAGAAGGCAGCATATCTCCCTTGTTTGATACCCAATTCTGAGAGAACAGAGGTATGAATAGGAAAACTAAGGGATTAATTGTCTTTATTTGTGGAACAGCTATAAATTGACAGGCTTCCCTTTATTCCTTCAATTTTAAAGAAGAAATGAAAAGGAAAATTAGCCAGTTTTTTACTGATAAAGCCTCTGACCCCACATTGCTCAAGGAGCAGGGTGTCTGATGCCTCTGGAGGCAGTCTGGTCCTGGTGGCACTGGCTGTCCTGATTGCCTGGGTGTGAGCAGCTCTGAGCTCCCTGAGGTGATCTTAGGCTGTGTGATACCATCTGCCCTAAAGACAGGAGTAGTCACAGAGTGACAAACCCCAGCCCTGGGTGTGCCTAGGGTGGGGACAGCCAGGGAGTGCTGGCCAAGATGCCCTGGCTGCCCTGGGAGGACAGTGGTGCGTACTCAGGAAACATGAAAAAAAAATGCAAGTATACCCCAGTATTAATAAGGAAGAAACTTCTACCATGAACACCAGATTCTTCCTGACAAAGATGTCAGAATGCTGATGGGTGTTGCAAAAAGCTAGTGTCAGTCAATAATCTAAGAAGCTGCACAGAAATGCAGGCATAAAGTATGTATATATGAGTATGAATAAAAACTCCCTCTCTGATATTAATTTCCTTAAATTGCTGCAAATTAGGGATTGTTGTAATTTTGGTGAACTCTGTATTCAGTTTCTGCTCATCAGCACATCTAACTCATGCTTTTGTTCAACTGATTAAAGTAACTACTTTGCATATAAACAACATTCTCATCAAAGCACTTTACAAAAGAGATCAGTGTTATTAACTTCACCTGCAGTCAGTGAAACTGAAGCATAGAAAGTGATGGTTGTGACTCTAGATTGTTGGGGTCACAAGTGATCAATTCTACTTAATCATTTGGCTCCATGGTGGGATCAAAAATAAAAATTAAAAAATCTTGTTGCAGAAAGAAAAAACTTTTTTTTTAAATCAAAATAATTGACAAATTTATTAAGAATTATGTGCTGTTTACTACCTAAACTGTTAGTATATCAACTCTGAAAGGCACAATAAACTCCAGGAACATTCAGTACTAGGGATGTTCACCCTTAAAATTTGTATTTAGCAAACAACAAATCTTGGGGTAAAAAAAAAACCTTAATGATTTGATAGTTTGCTGTCACTCATTCTATAAGTGCCAGTTAGCTACTAAAAACAAAGGATTCAAAGTACGCTCAGCTGACAAAAATAAAATATAAGTAATTTTGAATCATAGGTGTATACACAAGAGCAGTTTCCTTCACAAAGTTATAAAATATCTTACTGCATAGCTTCACTTGCTGCAATAGCTAACCTTGCCCATCATATATTGTTCAAGGAGAATTTGATTGTAGTACTGAAACCTTCATGATTCTAGATGTAATGAGATGATTTTTTTTCTTATTCCAAATTTATTTGAGACAAGAAAAAATGGGAGAGAGGGAATGCATGTGATTCTGAATGAAAACCTGTAATCTTCAGATTTTTTGGGGATAATTCCTCTATAGGACAGAAAAAAAAATGTTTTTCCATCTTCACAGCAGTTTCCCTGAGAAGGTTTTTGTTTTTGTTTTTTTGTTTGTGTTTTTTGTGTGGGGGTTTTTTTCAGTGAAATTTTTATTTAAATAAATTTTAATAGTAGCTCTTTGAACTGCTCATGTAGGCCATTTTTGTATGGATGGTGTTAGGTCTTTGTCAGTTGGAGACATTTTATTCCACTCCTCAGTGGCAGAGACAGCTGATCAACTAAAACTAGTTGTCAAGATAGAAAAGGAATGAAAAAAACCCATGAAAAAGTGACTGATTCATTTAGTTGTACCTGGAGGTATATTGGAAAGCAGTTCAATGATTAGAACCTGAGCTTGATTCTTTACATATTCCATTTTTGGAAGACTCACTGTTTCTCCTTGAGCATGGCATTTAATCACTCCTCCTTCAGTTCTGCTTGTAAACTAAAAACACATTTGTCTACATCAGATACTATTAGAGAAGTACACAGACACTTATATAGTACTATTTAACCATGTTTATACCGTTTTATTACGTTTATGTGTCATTATTGAGCATCATAAAAGCATCAACAGACACACAAGCATGTATACACGTGTCGAAAAAACCACTGGACATTGCATGTCTTCATTCTTGCCAAAAGTAGTGTTTGCATATGTGTAAAAATAATGGGAAGAATGCTGATTTAAAAATTTCTATGCTTTTCATTCTCTTATATGTTTTTTTGCTTCCCTTTGTGCCATAGACACAAAACCAATCACGTTAGTGTTTAGAAGATAAGTAAGCTTGTGTGTATGCACAAAAATTCAATAAATGGTGTTCTGAACAAAGCTTCTAGGTATTATCACAGAAAAAAAAGAATTGAATTTATCAGTGTATCATAGAATTATAGAATGTTAAGGAGTTGGAATGGACCTTAAAGATCACCTAGCCCCAAGCACGCCTGCCATGTGCAGGGACATCTCCCACTAGACCAGATTGCTCAAGGCCTTATCCAGTCTGGTTTAGAACACTGCCACAGTTGGGGCAATGTATAAGTATGTATTTTTCCACACATACTTTAGGTTAAGGAACAGAAAAATATTTAGTGTTCGAAAGTAGTTAAAATTATATGCTAAATTTTATAACTCTCTATTTTTGTGTCTGACATATATCCCTGTAAATCCATGGGAAGTGTCTTTAAACTCAGTGCAGAACTATTTGCATGTATAATTGAGCACTGCTTACAAAATTATATTCCTTATTTTTTTTTATCTTTTCATAACTTGAAGTGAAATTCAGAATGATGGCAGCTTTATTTTTCTCTCTTATTTAGTTGGAGTTTTTTTAGTTGTGTTTTTTAATTAAGATAGTTAAGTATAGATTGTGGATTTTTGCTATATTTGTGGATTTTTCAGGCTAAGGTAAGAGCAAAAGCGCAGTGTATAAACTGAGATCGATTTTTCACAGCATGACCAACGAGTACTATGGCAGAGACACTTAGAAAGTGGTGCCCTGCACCGAGAGGCCTTTCTGAAACATCAAGGTAATTTGTACCATTTCAGAGTAACCTGCAGGGAGTAACTTCATAAAAACAGCAAAGTGGGTCACATGACAGTTATTTGTACTGTAGAACAACAGATTAATCCCAGATAACAGGCTCTAGATGCACATGTCATATTACTGAGCCACCTGTAGAGAACAATCAGACAAGGCCAAAGAGATTTCAATACACTGGAAATAGTGAAAAAGTTATCAAGTAGAAAGTAATAAACTAATTCCTGACATCTCTTTGTTCCCTTCCACTACAGCACCATTTCTGTCTCTGTTTATCTGGTATTGGAGGAAAGAGCTGGAAACGCCACGATGTTAAACCTAAACTAAACTACAGTAGTGCAGAGATGATGTCAAGAGCAAATCTGTCACATTCTTGCACTTTGGTATTTTTTACACAAATTTACATTATCTTATTTTTGTGTTTTCAAAGTTACATTAGGCATGGATTTACCAAAATTGCTGAAACAGATTGTTCATCTTCACCTTTCTGGACTGGTCTATAATCCTGCAACGTATTGTGTGGTCACAGCTACATACATACATACATTCTGCCATTCAGGTAGGGGCTGCATCCACTGTTGTTTGCTGTGTGATAGTATGATGTGACAATGAAATGTCAACTATGAAATGGAAGGTAAGTGAAATCTTTCTTACCAGATTCTCCTTGGCCATTATATTAATGGAAAGGGTTTGTGTTTGGGGAAATAGTCCATGCCCAAGACAATGTAAGCAAACTTTAAATAGTAATACTTCACAAATTTTAATTTGACTCCAAGTCTTTGGACTTAATTTTGAACAACAGTTATTAGCTTTACTCATGTGACTGTAATCCCGAACAACAGAGATTATGGTTTTCCCAGAGTTTAAGCAGGGTATAAGCTGAGTAAGGAAAGTAAGATGGAAAAGGGGTGTAAAAGCAGTTCAAATAGTAAAAGCTGCTTCTGGCAGCCAGTAAAATCCTGGTTAATTAGGATTTTGGCACAGGCAGAGACAGGAGTGAGCAAGCACATGGAAGGTTTGTTTTGCCTGACAGGAAATCACAGCATGATATTTGCAAGTGTTTATTTTCCCTAAAGCAACAGATCGCCTTGTCTAGTCTTGATTCATGCATGGTCTTCATCTGAAATATAATATTATTAAGAAAATTTATTTTACAGTTTTGTTATCAAAATTGTGTTATAATTAAATTTTGTTATTTGAAATATATTTGCTGAGCTGATACAGTTTTCATAAGTAATGTTTTAATTCTTTTTTTAATGAAAAACTGATAAACTTACATACAAATATCTGTGCATTTTATGAATTACATTTTGATTTCTTAAAGCTGTGTGTTTCTCTGTTTTTTTTCCTAAATAATTTCATTTATTTTCATTGAATTTATAAATACAAGAAATGTTGAAATATATCTAAAAATAATTTTTACATCTCAGTAGATAAGGAAAAATGAGATAAATACTTAGATCATGTATTTGCATTGAATATCTCTAACCATAAATATTAGAGAAAAGCTAATATTGTGGGGGTTTTTTATTTTTCCGTTTACCTGCAGTGTTCATCCTTTTGATTTGTGTTTCACTAATCCAATTTCTTTCAATTACTTACAGCATTGAAGCCCACTTCCCTGAACCTCACATTGAAAGTTTGCAATTTCCTACTAGCTAATCATCTCAACACTTACTTAAAAACGTCCCCAGAGCTACTGTACTAATTGTATAAGACTTTCCCTAGACAGTTTACGAGAACTTCCCAGAAACACTGTTCTGTGACTTGATTTATTTTCCTCTTGCCTGATGAAGTATTTAAAAATTATCATGAATTTGAAGGAAGAAAATAAATAAATATGACAGTGCAAAGATGGCCTGCAGTCATCTGTGATCTCATGACGCGAATGAATTTAAGTGTGATCAGGGACTTCTTAGGAAAGCCTCAATTCAATAATCCCTATTCTGTATTGGGAAAATAATCTATTTGTCTGCTTAAAAGACATTACTTTCAAAAAAGTTTTGACTGAAAATGGAGTGTGACAGAAGCAGTTAAATGGCTTTCTCCATTCCTTTCCATGTATTAGTTTATATGCTCTGGCTGTCATCTCTACTACTTTAGAATGGCTGTAAAATTATTCTGAAAAGAAGGAAGAAAGGAAATTGGAAAGTAATTTTTCCTGTAAATACTTTCCTGTATTTCAACTTTTTATGTGCTTGTTCCAGTGCCTGTAACTGTTTCCTTAATTTTACATCATGTTTCAATCCCTGTTGTTACTTCAAAAGTCTTCTAGATAAAATAGGTGGAAAGAAAGCATTTTAAGCACACCTGATATCATCTGGTTTGGTTTTGCTGTGTGCTAGTCTGCTGTTTTATTAAAGAGATGATACTGTAAGATGCTTTTTTCATGACCAATTGCAGAAATCATTTGCAAAGTCATTATAACCTTTCCCTGGGAAGTGTTCAGGGCCAGGCTGGATGCGGACGTGAACACCCTGGTCTAGTGGAAGGTGTCCGTGCTCCATGGCAGGAGGGTTAGAACCAGATGATCATTACGGTCGCTTCTAACACAAACCATGGTATATTTTCATTAATATCTTGTTGCTATAGCATGAGAGAGCTGTTTTACGAGAGAGTCTGGGTCAATACATTAAACACAAACATGGAAGGAAGATACAGGAAAGAGTTTTCTCATAAAAAAGCTCATCATGATTTGTTTATCAATGAATCCTCTAGTAAACAGTGATATTATAATTGGTAAATTCCAAAAGAGGAAAGAATTATTCCTTGCAAAGGTCCAAATTGAGGAGAAGGGAACCTGATGTATTGACAAGCCTGGAAGCAGGACTCTAAACTTATAGATTGGTGTTCATTAGCAACAATAAGGTAGTCTTTATCAGAGAATTACATATGATGAAGTAGATGGCTTAGAATTTCAGGACTAAAGGTAAGAATAAAAACAATGCTAGATTAATGTAACTGAAAAAAATATGGAGAACTAACAAATGGAAGATACTCAGTTGCATCTGTGGCCTGATTTTTCATATTTTTTTTCCGATATTCAGCTACCATTCATCAAAGCCAGTTTATTCTCGGCTGACACGTTTGTCTAGTCTAACTTGAGGCTGAGGTAGATGATGTATATTTATTTCTAAATGGCATATGCTGGAATTTTGAATGTGTAACCCTTTAAGTACTCATATAAGAAAATCATATATATATATATATATATATATAACTGTTGTTTTTTCTTAAGGAAAATTTTTAAATAATAGCAGCAAGTAGACCCAGGTTTGTCTTCCACATTAGACAAGGGTCAAGGGCGCTAAAGGCACAGCTGCACACATTCGAAAGAACTTACATATTGTAAAGAGTTGGGATTTCACTATAAAAATGTCTTTCGAAGGGAAATGTGTGATAGAGGGGAATACTGCCTTCAAAAAAATAGTGGACAATTTTATTTTGACTTTTCTAGACAGAGTACTTGTCAGATTGTAAAAGGAGAGGCTAAGGCATGTAATTAGGCAGGTTACTGGTGTGGTAGAGAGTCACACAGCAGAAGCTCTTTTGGGGGACAGCAGTGTAGTCATTTATAAGAAGATTTCCTGCCTGAAGTCAATAGGAGGTCTGAGTCCATAAGGGATTCAGAACAAGCTCATAGTAGGAAAGAGAAGAGACAGGAAGTCAAGTGTCTGTTCTTTGCCCACTAAAAAAGACCTAAAGGCAAGGAAGATCAATACAACTGAAGAAGTGGAGTTAAAAGGAGGATTTATGAATTATTTCTCAGACTCTTTGTCTCCAAAAGAGGAAAGAGAAAGTAAGTGTCTAATTTTCATGTTAGAAGAATTTTTTTTTTCTTCTGGCAAATATCAAATGTGTAGGTAGAATTTTGTTGATGCTAAAGTTAAGAACTGGATGAATTTCCAGAAGTATAATTTTACTAAGCCCCTTAATCTCTCATCTTTTTTTTTATTTCCCTCTTTTTTTTTCTTTTTTCTTTTTTTCACCTCCAAACCAGCTCAAGGTCAAAAACCCAATCATATCTTCTTTTATCCAGTCAAACTTACACCTAAGGATACTTCCAAGGTTCATGAAACATTAAAATCCAACGCTCCCCCCCCATTTTAAATCTCTATATAATTATACATACTTAGTATATTAAAAGTAAACTTTGGTGAACTTCTCCAAACACATTTCAATAACTGACAGCCAATAGGAGAGCACTGTAATTACAAAAAGAAAAAAAGGAAGCCTTTTTTTCAGTGAGTTTTAAACTTCAAAGCTAAGAATATTTTACTCTGCTTTGGCATTTAGATTTCCTTGGTAATCAGTATAAATAGGAAGATACATGCTCTGTAAATGCCTGGTTTTGTTTATAGATGGAGCTTAGATGAACAGTCTAGACAAAGCACTACAGTTTTATAAGTGATATTGGTATTTTTGCAATTGCATTCATCTTGAAAATGGGACTTCATAATTTTAAAATATTACATATTTATTTATAACATTAGCAGTGATATAGGCAATAAAACACGCTCTATTATGAGTTGCAAAATAATAGCTTTCCATCGTTCATTGTTTTTGTTTATGCAGTATCTCTACAATTGTAAGCTCACATTTTATGTTATGCAGCACTTCTAACTTGAGAACACTTTGCACTTGTCATTTAAGAAAAGAGGAAAAAAAAGGAAATCTTAGACAAAAAGATAAATGTCAAGGAAAGGAGTAATAGAAAATTCCTTTAAAATTTTCTCTTTTCATCTATTAAATATTGGCATCTGACAATGAGTAAAGAAAAGATTATTTAACTGTAATATATCTATAGTACTCCAGCATTAGAAGAAACAACAATGAAAATTAACATTGAAAATACCTTTATTACTTTATAAACAATAAGCAGGTGTGGAATAAAATAATTTTTATCTAGGAAAGTTTAGTTACGTTGCTAAGGACAAATAACTCCCTCTGTCCCATTAATAGAGGGGTTCCTTACAGACAGTCTTATGCAGCTGAATGAAACCGCTGTCCATGTTTTAAAGGGCATGTTTTACACTTATTTTGTTGAATTACACTATTTTAAAGTAGAACAATATTTTACACAGTTCTAATGTGTATCTTATTCTTTTTTTTTTTTACTTAAAATATTATTCCCATCCTATTAATGTGTCATAAACTTGCATGCTTAAGTTTGTGCATTTATTTCCTTTGTGAAAGTTCAGAATACAAGGAAATACTCTGAAAGCTATATCCAAACCCAAATGTGAATCCAGGTTCTGCTTCCCTTGAAAGAAAAATTCACTGTCTTTTCATTGCTAGGTCTACCCTTTCATCCACACTAAAGGATTACCTGAATGTCTCTTGGGAAGAACCTGTTGAAGCTGATGTGTCTCAGATAACCTGAAGGCACAATTCCTGTCTTTTGTATCTATTTCCTTCAGTTAATAGTGCTGAGTTTATGTTGCCTTATAAATGTGTTTTACCCTGTGCTCCTGAATTTGTCATGCCTCAGCTCACTAACAGGATGTAGAAGGAAGAATTAAACGACAAAGTAATTCACTTGATATGAAGTATCTTGTGAACCGGATCTAGGATATTTTGAAACTGAATTTGGTTGTTGCCTTTGTCTGATTTTGTTTATTTGTTTGTTTGGATTTTTTAAGCTGACTGAATTCTCCATGCATAAGAAAATTTTATTGTTCCTGCAACTCACAGGATTATTTGTAATTGGGATTATTTGTGATTATGATAATAATAATTTAAAAGGAAGAGATCACAAGAGAAAAAAAATTTGCTCATTAGTACTTCCATTTTAGCCATCCTGTTTTCAGTCAGCTGAATTCCTAATACAATCAAGGGCAGCTCAGTACTTATCTCCACATCAGGCCTGAAAGGATAGCAGCAGGAAACAAGTGAAAATAAACTATATAATAGGGAAGTTTAATGGACATTAAATATGGTTTAGCTATGTGATAGCACACAAAATATTGCCCACTTAGTGAATTTTGTCATTTTTCCCTTCAACCTCTCTTCTTTCTTTCTGTGACTTACATTTGTTTAGAGCTGTGGTGATACAAGAAACAAGAAAATTCCCAAATAATAAGCCCTCCAAGTGATATGATAACATCAAATATTTCTTAAATATTGTTTTGTTCATTCAGGTACTCATTTCAAGCATTTGATCTTAAAGCAATTTGATGATCACTGACATTCTTCGTTACAAATCCAACAAGCAACGACCTTGAGTTTCAGAGGCCCTTCTTTCGCTAGAGTTGAAATCTTTCAGTGGTTCTACTGATTTTGTTTATTGTAGGTACAAACAAACATAATGTATAAATGTGCTACTGTGTATTAGGAGTTATATTGACAAAAGTAGAGTACAAACTGATAAAACATCACAAGCTGTTCCACTGCCATACTCCACCAAGTCTGAAGTTGTAATGTATATGACTGTTACTAAGGAGATAATGGAATTATTTCCAAAAGAGTTCCTAACTAGAAATTCTTTTCAAACAGTGCTTCAGTTTTTTAGTTCTTCTCTCTCATAAAGTTTATCTGTCTTCTAAATTGATGTAAAACAACTAGAATATATTGAAACATAAAATTGTAAAAAACCTTTTCCCAATCATTTTTAAACACCATGTAACAGGGCTTGCCATTTCCAAGGAGCAATTTTCAACAGTTGGGCACTTCCCCTTCTTTATGGATAAAACCCACGAAAAAAACAAAACTCTAACTAGATATATAAATCTTTAAGCTAGTGAAATGTATGATTTTCATTTGTCCAGGTAGAAGTAGGCTTTGTACTGACACAGGTGTTTGGAGGTACTTATATAACAATGCGAATTTCAGATACAGAAACTGACTCCGTCCAAGTCTGTTTGGTATGAAGTAGTCCATCATTGAAATATCTGTGTTTTAGTTTTAATTGCATGTAATTCATTATTTAGAATACTTGCATCATAAAGTGTGGGGGGCCCCAGCTGGTCTGGGGTCTCTGTGAGAACTAGGAAAGCTGAAGATGGAACCATTGCACATAGCAAGGTGGCAAGCACGGACAGAAAGGATGTAACACAGAATGGGTTTCCTGTCTGTAGTGCTGAGTCACTGTTGACAGACATGCGTGGTTTGTATGTCCAATTGTAAATTATTTATGTTAATAAGAAACCAATTGTGGCCTGACATGTATGGTCAGGAAAGTGTATAAAAGTCACAGCAGGTGTACAATAAAAGGTCCCTTCTTAAAAAGAAATTTTGTCGTTAGACCACCCCGACCGCGACAATAAAGCTTTTGGTGCTAACATGATCCTGTTTGCTGCTGTAAAATTTTAACTTCTTTCGCCCAAATTTTGCAAATTTTGCTACTGCACACCTTGCTCTTGAATTTTATTATTCTATATGCAGATCTGGTAGCTGTGAGGACTTAAAGAACACAGTTTCATGTCTCAAAACACAGTCAAGGCCATAGAAGGAACTTGAGATAAGCACAGAAGGGAGAAGTTACAACAAGAAGGTGCTAATTACAGGCCTAACAGACGTAAGGTCTGGTTAGTACATCTTGGTTAGTGCATCCAGACAAAAAAATTCCCACTGT
>VYXB01001237.1:29191-52818 GCA_013397135.1 Pachyramphus minor | reverse complement strand
CTTATATTTTTTACACATTTTTCCTATATATTTCTTATCTTTTTTTTCTTACCTATTCTTTCTTAGGTTTTCTCCTGAGGTTTTTTCCTTGTTTTTTCCCCTTAGATTTTTCCTGTATATTATTCCTGGCATATTTTTTCTTCCCTATTATTCCTTATATTCCTGAGTATAAAGGGTTTTTAAAATTCAGGTTCCAGGTCTGCAGACACCATGGAATCCTGGAATGCTTTGGCTTGGAAGGGACCTTAAAGCCCATCCAGTGCCACCCCTGCCGTGGGCAGGGACACCTTCCCCTGGCCCAGGTTGCTCCAACCTGCCCTTGGACACTTCCAGGGATTGGGTCTGCTGGAATTTGGGGTTCTGCTTCTGCACAGGGGCTCAGGACAATCCTGGAATGCTGGGAGGCTTTGGGTTGGAAGGTGCCTTAAAGTTGATCCCCAGGAATATCACACTGAGCATTTAACGGGTGCGATTTTTTCCAATCACAGAATTCCAGGATGATTTGGGTTGGGAGGGACCTTAAGGATGATCCAGTGCCACCCCCTGCCATGGGCAGGGACCTTGGACACTTCCAGGGATCCAGGGGCAGCCACAGCTTCTCTGGCAAATCCATTCCATCCCTCCCCACCCTCCCAGCCAGGAATCCCTTCCCAATATCCCATCTAACCCTGTTCTTTGGCAGTGGGAAACCATTCCCCATGTCTTGTCGCTCCAGGGCCTTGTAAAAAGTTGCTAAAAGCTGAAAACCCTTCATTTCTTAAAAAAAAATCCTCCTAAACATCTGATTCCTTCTGTGCCCTTCCTGCCCCAGCCCATCCAAGTGCTCTTACAAGCCGGCTGTAATGGATATCCCGGAGTGAATCCGAGCTGGAGCTGCTCTCCAATTACTTCTCTCTGTGCAACACAAACCATATTTTAGTCTCTTCCTAATGCAGGATGATTCCTGCAGAGCCTGGAGTGCTTCTTCTCCCAGGAGATGCTACTCAGAATCCATCTGTGCACACAGGACTGTCTGAGCCTCTCTCTTTTCCAAGCTCTCTCGGCTGCTTGGAATCAACCAGCACTGGAATTTGTGGCATCTCCCTTTTCCCACTGCACAGGGACTGGATTGAAAACCAGAATTGCTGCTGAGGGAGAAAAAGAAGGGTGGTCAAAGAGGGGAGGTCTTGTAGAGGCACCTGGGACGACCAAAGAGGGAGGAGTTTGTGGTATGTGACACCAAAAGATCTCCCTTTTAAATTTAGGATTTATTCTGACTTCTTCGGCAACAAAGAGTTGGAATCGGAGAAGCTGCTGGAGAAGTGGACAAAGCCCCGGGAGGAGGGATGAGGGCACAGTTTTAGGGCCAGAAAATTCTGTCTAATTAATGTCTTGACCCCAGAGATCTGAATTTCCTTCCTGCCCTGGATCAGCTTTCCTCACTCCTGATCCCAGGATGGGTTGCCCCCTAGGGAAGCCTCAGTCTGACCCACAGGAGACACTTTATTTTTATTTATTTTGGTGATTTTTGTGGAGTCCAAAGGATGGGTCTTTCCTCCCAGTCTTGTCTCTGATGGACAACTGGGAAAGGGAGACAGATATTGGAATGGGCTGCCTGGAGAGGTGGTGGAGTCCTCATCCCTGGAAGTGCTCAGGGAATAACTGGACGTGACACTCCGTGGTTTAGTTGACGTGGTGGTGTTTGGTCAGAGGTTGGACTTGAAGATCTTGGAGGTCTTCTCCAACCTTAATGATTCTGTGTAGTAGGAATTCCTTGGATATTGAAATATTCTCCAGTCTGAGACACAAAGGAATTATGAGAACTCTTGGACTAGTGAAAAGTTGGGAATAAACCCAAACGGGAAGGGATGTGCTGACATTGGATCTACAGCAATTGTGGGGCAACAGTTGGACAGCCTGAGACTCTGGATCGCTGTGGAGACCTGTGTTTTCCATCAGGAGCAGCATGGATAATGATTGGAGCTCTTTCTGCCAGATTTTGGACAATTCTGAAGGAATTTTTGGAGTGAGGAACAGCAGAACCTCCAACGAGGCTGAACTTGCATTGGAGGGAAGGAACAACAAGGTTGAACATTTCTGCCACTCCTCTTGGCTTCACTAAAGGAATTCTTAGGAGCTGTGAGAACTTGGAAGTGCTTGGAAATAAAAGTCAGGATTTGGAGCTNATGGAGAATAAAAAACACCCAGTGTTCCATCAAAGGGGATGGAATGTGGGCCAGAAGTAGAAGATGGAGAGAAAAAACCACCCAGAGTTCCATCAAAGGGGATGGAATGTGGTCCAAGAGTAGAGGATGGAGAGAAAAAACCACCCAGAGTTCCATCAAAGGGGATGGAATGTGGTCCAGAACTGGAAAATGGAGGGGAAAAACCACCCAGAATTCTATCAGAGGAGATGGAATGTGGTCCAAGAGTGGAGGATGGAGAGGAAAAACCAGCCAGTGTTCCATCAGAGGGGATGGAATGTGGTCCAGAGGTGGAATATGGACGTTGCTTTATCCATGCAAAGCAGTTGCACTGAACAAAAGATTCCAGAGGACTGGAGGAAGGAGGGAAACCTTCTCCAGAGGATCTCAGGCTTCAGGGAGTCACCCTTAGACGAAGGAGGCTGTTGGGAACACGGAAAATTCGGGAAAGAAGCAGCACTGGCAGCTTTCAGGTGATCATTCAACAGGGAAAGGCTTTTGAAGGCAAGAAAATGGGAATATACCAAAGGAAAAGATGCAAACACACACCTGGGATCAACCTCAGTATGATGTTGCCACCAGTGTCCACAGGGATGGGAGAAAGTTGGGAATGGAGCAGGAAGGAATAAGGAGGAGGGTCTGGGCTAAAAAAAAGAGAAAATTATGGCTCAGGAGCCTGAACTGAAATGCAGAGGAGAAAATGATGTAGGGCCTGGTGAATATTCCAGGTGATGTTCAGGGAACAGTCTCTGCACTCTCAGCAGCAGCTGGAAAACAGCTGGAATGAGGCACAGTGCCCGAAATGAGGTTTAGATCCACGTTTTAGGGAAGTGGAAACCAACTCCAGGGATAAATCTGGAGGCCAAAGGTGGATGGGCAACCTGGGCTGGTGGAAGGTTGGAATGGGATGAGCTTTAAGGTCCTTCCAACCCAAAGCATCCCGGGATTCCGTGGCTGTTGTTGGGGTGTCCCTTGCAGGACTGGGGGCTGGAGCTCCCAGATCACTTGCTGATGGCAAAATTGCCTATTTTTGTGTCTCTACCCTCAAATTAAACCTCTCTCCCCCTGAAGAAANTGCTAAAAGCTGAAAACCCTTCATTTCTTAAAAAAAAATCCTCCTAAACATCTGATTCCTTCTGTGCCCTTCCTGCCCCAGCCCATCCAAGTGCTCTTACAAGCCGGCTGTAATGGATATCCCGGAGTGAATCCGAGCTGGAGCTGCTCTCCAATTACTTCTCTCTGTGCAACACAAACCATATTTTAGTCTCTTCCTAATGCAGGATGATTCCTGCAGAGCCTGGAGTGCTTCTTCTCCCAGGAGATGCTACTCAGAATCCATCTGTGCACACAGGACTGTCTGAGCCTCTCTCTTTTCCAAGCTCTCTCGGCTGCTTGGAATCAACCAGCACTGGAATTTGTGGCATCTCCCTTTTCCCACTGCACAGGGACTGGATTGAAAACCAGAATTGCTGCTGAGGGAGAAAAAGAAGGGTGGTCAAAGAGGGGAGGTCTTGTAGAGGCACCTGGGACAACCAAAGAAGGAGGAGTTTGTGGTATCTGACACCAAAAGATCTCCCTTTTAAATTTATTTAAAATTTATTCTGACTTCTTCGGCAACAAAGAGTTGGAATCGGAGAAGCTGCTGGAGAAGTGGACAAAGCCCCGGGAGGAGGGATGAGGGCACAGTTTTAGGGCCAGAAAATTCTGTCTAATTAATGTCTTGACCCCAGAGATCTGAATTTCCTTCCTGCCCTGGATCAGCTTTCCTCACTCCTGATCCCAGGATGGGTTGCCCCCTAGGGAAGCCTCAGTCTGACCCACAGGAGACACTTTATTTTTATTTATTTTGGTGATTTTGTGGAGTCCAAAGGATGGGTCTTTCCTCCCAGTCTTGTCTCTGATGGACAACTGGGAAAGGGAGACAGATATTGGAATGGGCTGCCTGGAGAGGTGGTGGAGTCCTCATCCCTGGAAGTGCTCAGGGAATAACTGGACGTGACACTCCGTGGTTTAGTTGACGTGGTGGTGTTTGGTCAGAGGTTGGACTTGAAGATCTTGGAGGTCTTCTCCAACCTTAATGATTCTGTGTAGTAGGAATTCCTTGGATATTGAAATATTCTCCAGTCTGAGACACAAAGGAATGATGAGAACTCTTGGACTAGTGAAAAGTTGGGAATAAACCCAAACGGGAAGGGATGTGCTGACATTGGATCTACAGCAATTGTGGGGCAACAACTGGACAGCCTGAGACCTGTGGAGACCTGTGTTTTCCATGAGGAGCAGCATGGATAAAGATTGGAGCACTTGCTGCCAGATTATGGACAATTCTGGAGGAATTTTTGGAGTGAGGAACAGCAGAACCTCCAACGAGGCTGAACTTGCATTGGAGGGAAGGAACAACAAGGTTGAACATTTCTGCCACTCCNAACAACATTTCTGCCACTCCCCACTCCTCTTGGCTTCACTAAAGGAATTCTTAGGAGCTTTGAGAGGTGCTTGGAGATAAAAGTCAGGATTTGGAGCTGGTGATTGGTGCCTGGGGAGGATCAGGGTTTGGAGTCACTGATTTGTGCTCTGTGATAAATGTCAGGAGAATGGATTGACTGGATTGGGATTAAGGGGTCAGGTGTGAGGAGTGAAAATGGGAAAAGGGGATTCTTATGCAGGGAAGGGAAAAAACCACCCAGAGTTCCATCAAAGGGGATGGAATGTGGTCCAGAAGTAGAAGATGGAGAATAAAAAACACCCAGTGTTCCATCAAAGGGGATGGAATGTGGGCCAGAAGTAGAAGATGGAGAGAAAAAACCACCCAGAGTTCCATCAAAGGGGATGGAATGTGGTCCAAGAGTAGAGGATGGAGAGAAAAAACCACCCAGAGTTCCATCAAAGGGGATGGAATGTGGTCCAGAACTGGAAAATGGAGGGGAAAAACCACCCAGAATTCTATCAGAGGAGATGGAATGTGGTCCAAGAGTGGAGGATGGAGAGGAAAAACCAGCCAGTGTTCCATCAGAGGGGATGGAATGTGGTCCAGAGGTGGAATATGGACGTTGCTTTATCCATGCAAAGCAGTTGCACTGAACAAAAGATTCCAGAGGACTGGAGGAAGGAGGGAAACCTTCTCCAGAGGATCTCAGGCTTCAGGGAGTCACCCTTAGACGAAGGAGGCTGTTGGGAACACGGAAAATTCGGGAAAGAAGCAGCACTGGCAGCTTTCAGGTGATCATTCAACAGGGAAAGGCTTTTGAAGGCAAGAAAATGGGAATATACCAAAGGAAAAGATGCAAACACACACCTGGGATCAACCTCAGTATGATGTTGCCACCAGTGTCCACAGGGATGGGAGAAAGTTGGGAATGGAGCAGGAAGGAATAAGGAGGAGGCTCTGGGCTAAAAAACCAGAAAATTATGGCTCAGGAGCCTGAACTGAAATGCAGAGGAGAAAATGATGTAGGGCCTGGTGAATATTCCAGGTGATGTTCAGGGAACAGTCTCTGCACTCTCAGCAGCAGCTGGAAAACAGCTGGAATGAGGCACAGTGCCCGAAATGAGGTTTAGATCCACGTTTTAGGGAAGTGGAAACCAACTCCAGGGATAAATCTGGAGGCCAAAGGTGGATGGGCAACCTGGGCTGGTGGAAGGTTGGAATGGGATGAGCTTTAAGGTCCTTCCAACCCAAAGCATCCCGGGATTCCATGGCTGTTGTTGGGGTGTCCCTTGCAGGACTGGGGGCTGGAGCTCCCAGATCACTTGCTGATGGCAAAATTGCCTATTTTTGTGTCTCTACCCTCAAATTAAACCTCTCTCCCCCTGAAGAAAATCCATTTACCCTGATTGAGGGGCTTCAAAATGTGTGGTGCAAGTAGTTAAGCCTGACCCAGTTACTCCAGCCTTGTTTCTGTGTGAAAGGGGCACTTCCCTGAGCTGGTTCACTGAGGGGAAACCTCTCTAGAGCTGAAAATAAATGATAAATAAATGATTATTTCAGGGATTCTAAGCAGGGCCTACAGCATCAGGCTCAGATTTGGGTATCCAGTTTCTGGATTCCCAATTTAGAGCAAATAAATCCTGCCCTGGAGCCAATTCTGTGCTTGGTCTCTGGGGGCAGGAGCAGGGAAGAGGATTTTTGGGTGCCCCAGGGATTGAGTGGCTCCCTGGCAGGGGTTACTCCCCCGTATATTTTGGGTTTCTAACCCTGTAGGGCTGTTTTTGGGATTGGGAGAACTAAAGTAAGAGCCAAGGTTGGACTATTTTGATATCTTGGTCTTTTTTCTGCTTCTCCAAGTGCCCAAAAAGAGCTGGGAGGTGAAAAAACTGCTCCATAAAGAGCTGGATCTGCCCTGGATGTGACTGGATCTGGCATTGGAAACACCTCCTAAATCCCAACCCGTTCAATCGTTCCAAGGCAAGTGGCATTTTTAGGTCAGAACAGTTTGACATTGGTTCTTCTAACTCCAAAATAACTAAAAATATCATTATTGCTCTCTTCTGATTCATTTCAGGCAGGTGGGACTTGTCAGTGCTGGTGGAGAGGGGGGAGAAGCAGAGGGATCATTCCCAGTGGGAAAGGAGGGAGTTGTTGGATGCAGGAGTTTTATTTGAGCAGCAGAAAAGAAAAATAGTAAAAGGCACCACTTTTTGAGGTCTTTTTTTAAATTTTTTTTTAATGTCCTTTCTAATTAGGCTTGATTGGTGTTGCTGTTTGCCTGAGCCTGGTTGGGCTCTGGAAAATTAACGATATTTATCCCTAATTGCATTTGGCTCCACTTCCAAAAGCTGAGGGTGGCTCAGGAGGATGGAGCTTTAAATAAACACAGAAATGTTCTTTCCCTGCCTTTCCTTCTAATCTGGGAAAAATGCATCTGGTGAGGGCACCCAAACCCTGGCACAATCCAAATGCAGCACTGGAAACACGGGAATGATCCCAGAACTCCTGAGGTTGGAAAGACCTCCAGGAATCACCGAGTCCAAATAGTGAATTCTAATAAATAATGGATCTGGGTTTCCTTCCCAGCTCAATAAAATAGGATTGTGTATTTAGGGGAAAAAAAAGGTCATAATGAGTGAATTTAAGTGGGATAAATTAGAGATGGAATCATGGAATGGTTGGGGTTGGCAGGGACCTGAAGGATCATCCCAAACCATTCCGGGATTCTCTCAGCTCTGGGATTTTCAGCTCTGGGATTTTCAGCTCTGGGATTTTCAGCTCTGGCCCAGAAGAGGGATGAATAGAAGAAGTGATGGGGATTATATTGACCTTTAGAAGAGGAAATTTCTGTTCTAGAGGTGCTGGAAATGTGGATTTTCCTCTCCCCCTGTTTCCAGGGATGTTTCCAGAGCATCCCTTGGGCTGGAGGTGAGCAGGGATGTCACAAACTGCTGCCTCCTCAGCCCTCCTGCCCTGTGGGAGCTTCCTAAAATGCATAAACTATCCCAGCAGGAATGTTTTGGAAGCTGAGGAATGTACCAGTGCCACAGGAATTCCATGGAATGGGTCGTGTTTTCTGGGAGCTGGATGCAGACTCTGAGCAGTGCTGGGAAAGGGGGAGAAAAAGGCAAAGCCACGTTCTCTTCTCTTCAGTTTTCTTGGTGCCAGAGCATCGGTGTGATGCTGGAAAAGGGCCTTTTCCCAAAATTCCAGGTGTTTATTTAGCAGCTGATAATGTCTGAGCACGTGGATGAGTTTGAAAGGTTTGGATATGGGTAGGTTTGGATGGAATATTGGGAAGGAATTCTTGGCTGGGAGGGTGGGGAGGGGCTGGAATGGATTTTTTTCCCAGAGAAGCTGTGGCTGCCCCTGGATCCCTGGAAGTGTCCATGGCCAGGCTGGAGCAACCTGGGCTGGTGGAAGGTGTCCCTGGGCTGGAACTGGGTCTTTAAGGTCCCTCCCGTGCCAAACTATCCCGGGGTTCCATGGTTTTATTTCCAAATTCCCCCAGTGCCAGGAGAGCTTCCTCACCCTTGCACCGCTAAACTTCCAACCCAGGGGACTGACAATTCCCCCAGGAGGTCTCTGAGAGAATAAAGCTTTTTGCCAATGCAATAAAATTCAATATTCAGAGCCTTTTATTGCCCCTTCTCTCCCAGGTGGAAATGAATTTGCAAAACATTAAAAAACAAAAAAATCGTCTTTTTTCTTCCGCTTTTTGGGGTTATTCAGGTTTGTTTTGTTTTTAGCTGAGTGAAATGTTTTGAAGTCCAGCCCCTTTGACCTTCTCTGTTTGCTCTGGTGGACTGGCTTAGCATAAATTGAATTATCCAGGACAATCAGATTATCTCATTAGTGAAAGCAAAAAAGCCCTTGCAGAGCCTCAGATCGAGGAAAGTCTGGTTTAATAAAACCGACCCTAAACTTCCACCTGGTTTATAACAATTCTGCCAGTTCTGACCATTTCTCTTTGTTTGGCTTTGGCACAAGGGCAGTTCCTGTAAAATGTGTGTCTGGGAACATCCTGGTGGGTGGATGCTGTGTCTGCACGGGCTCAGTGGAGCATATTTTGGGAAATGTGCTCTGTAAGAGAAAGTTCTGCCTCGCTTGTCACCTTGAGAGAGGCTGAACAGCTCAGGAAAACTGGGAATTATGTTTTCAGCAGCCCGTGTGTGAGTTTGGAAAGGAGTTTTAGGTGCCTGCCTGCCTTGCTGGGGCTCTTATGGCCCAAATAAACAGGGATCTGTTGGAAAATCTTGAATTAATTCACTTTAAAGTGAGGCGAGCAGAGGGTTGGGCAGCGGTTGGACCTGGTGGCAGCTGTAATTCTGGAGGGTTGTTTTTCCAAGCAGGAATTCTCCCTTCTGGCAGGGCTTGTGAAGCTGCTTTTCCCTTTATCCCAGCTTTTCCCTGGGGAGCTGGGGCCATGGGAGTGCTCAGTCACCCCCAGGGAAAAGCTCTGGAATGAGCTGGGGCAGGAATGTCACCTCCAGAGTTCGTGTTCCTGCCGAACCAGAGGGAATGAGGGGAAGGGAAGGAGAAGGAAAACGCCCCCAAACGCTTCCCTTGGGCAGGTGCATCCAGGGATGGGATCACTGGGATCATTCCTGGTCTTTCCCGGCTCCCCCCAATGTCTGACACGTGACACTTGGTGACTTCAACCCTTCAAAAGCTCCTTTTTCCCAGTTTTCGGGCCCGCAGGAAGCAACAAGCACCTCCCAAAGAACCTCCAACCCCTTGGAGCCACCTTAAATCCCCTGCTGTCCATCCCGCCTGGAAAACCCGCATTCCTGCACCATCCAAAGCCCCGGGAAAGATGCTCCTTACCTCGATTAACTGTGCCACGGCAGCCCCGGAGCAGGACAGGACGAGGGAGGAGGATCTCACCCAGGAGGGAGGATGCTGCAAGGGTGGATCCCACGCCATCTTCTCTTCCCGGGATTTCTCCAGCTCCTGGGCTGGGAAGGTCAGGAATAAACCCGGCAGCTCGGAGCAGCCCTCAGCATCTCCCAGCAGCAGCTCTGGGCTGTCCCAGCCCTTTTTCCTGCCTCTCCCTCTCTATCCCAGCAGCCACGGAGGCGACGCCGGGGAGTCATTAATTAATTAATTAGCCCGGTGTCACTTACAGAGCTCGGCTGCTCTGTAGAGGGGGGGATGCAGGAGCAAAGGAGCGCTGGGAGCTCTCCCTGCCCACCCAGAGGAAGGAAATTCACTCGTTAAACCCTTGATTTTCCCCTTTTTTATATCTTTTTGAACAGCTGCCCGAGTGATTCCAGCTCTGGTGCTCTTGCTTTGCTCCTGGTTTGGGGAGGGAATTCTTTTCCCTTAATAAAAAAGAGGGATGAAAGCCAAGCCAATGCAGCAGCAGCAGCAGAGCTGCCCCAGCCCAGTGGTACTGGAGGTGAGTGTTGGATATCAGGGGATTTTAAAAGCACCTTTCACTCCTGAAGGATCTTGGAATCAGAAGGATTTGTTGTTACAATCTGCAGTTTTGCCTGGACTTCATGGAATCGAAGATTCCCAGAGTGGGTTGGGTTAGAAGAGACCTTAAAGATGCGTTCCAACCCCCCTGGACACCTCCCCCTATCCCAGGTTGCTCCAACCTGGCCTTGGACCCTTCCAGGGATGGAGCAGCCACAGCTTCTCTGGGAAAAAAATCCATTCCAGTCCTTCACCACCCTCCCAGCCAAGAATTCCTTCCCAATATCCCACCTAATCCCACTCTCCTTCGGTTTAAACTTGATCTCTGAAGGTATCTGGGAAGAGGGTTGTGGGATTCTTTACCTGGAGAAACCTGGAATTTTTGGCAAGAGGACAAGCACAGAGATCCAGGAGGATCTAATCACTTCTGCTACTGTGCTTCCAGCAATTTTAGGGAACTAAGCACAATTCCAGGGGAAAAAAAAATAGCTCCATAGGAAATGAATGTTTTAGAAGCTCAAGGGGACTGTCCAGCTTTGAGCTTTGCATTTCTGATTGGCTTGGGAAGATCAGGGCAGGGTGGAATGATGCCAGTGATGCTTTGGAGGACTCCCAGGGGTGCTGAGAGCTGAGATGGTGGGAATCTGCTCGGAAAACAGGAACTGGGAGCAGTGGAAAGGGAAGGTGGGATGTGCTGTGAGGCCTCATCAGCAAACAACAGACGGTGGCAGCACCGAGCCAAGGGAATTCCACAGCTGCAGTTCGGGCCTTCTTTCCCGATGAAAATCCAATCTGGGGCTCCAAATCCCAGGGATTGGTTCACCCAGCTGGTTTTGATGCTTTTCAGCTTCATTCCTTAAGGAAATGAGGCTTTAGGATACACTTGTCTTGCCTTTCTCCTCCTCCCTCCAAGTTAACTTTTCCTCCCCTGGACTTCTAAAATTCCATGTTTAAATTCAGCTCCATTGGGAGAAAGCTCTGGGAGGTATGAAGGAAATTTTGTGTATTTAATTTTTTAAAAACTGGGTGTTGGGGTCAAAAATTAAACCAGTTGTAATCCCCATGGAGGGAAGAAGGAGAACCTGTGGACAATTCCTGCTGGACAACAGAGGACCCAGGGAAGCTGTGACCAGCCAAGACTGGGAGCTTTTCTTTGTGTCTGAATCTTCCTAGGCATAAATCCATGGAAAATCAGGCCAGTCCTGCTTATGGAACTGTTTCCCTTTGGAAAATGTTGTGTAAATACCAGTGCTAGTTTGTTTTGAAGGGGATTTTATAGGAATGCACCTGCTGTGCTCTGGGAAAAGTTCTGGGATGCTGTTTCCAGGCTGCAGGGGATTATTAGTGCCTTCCCCATGGGTTGGGAGCTCCAAACTGCTCCATCCTTTGATTCTGAGAGCAGGTTTGGAGTTTTATTTCAGTTTGGAGTGCACTGAGCAAATCAAACTGTGATCCCCTGCAGCTCCTGGGGAGTTCCTGCCTCTCCATGTTCTCATGAGCTGGACCTGCCAGTGGCATCAAACCACTGCTGGAAACCTTGGGGCCAAGGGCTGAGCAAAAATAGCACAAACCAGCCTGCTCCTTTTTAATTTCCATCCTCCACATTCCTTATTCTCCACGTGGGTCAGTGCAGTGGAAGTTTTTGGGGGGAACCTGCCGACTTTGAGCACTTTGTGCCTTCGTTTCAGCTTCTCTCCTTCAGCCAATTTGCTGCAGCAGGTCAGAGCAGCCTCTCCAGCTGGGATTTTAAATCATAAGGTTTTATTCCTTTGACCTTTCCGAGCTTTATTTTATGTCTTTCATTTCTTTCAGTCCCACGAGGAGGTTACAAACACACTCTTTTCACGCATCTCCTTCAGAGGCCCAAACCCCTGGGGCCGAATATTTTGTGGTGAGAAGTAAAAAGTGGTGCAAAACTTCTGGGTTTAGCAGGAGTGAGGAAGTGGCTTTTGCAGGGAGAAAGGGGAACAGCTGCCTCTAAGGCATCATCCCAAATAAAGCCCTGCCAGGGTGAGGTCACTCCCAGCCCACACTGCCCGTGGCAGTGGGTGACCCCCAATCTCCCTACGGGGGCTGTTCAGCTCCTCCACTTTCTATTTTATGGCTTTGCAGCCCCTTGGGAAGTAAAGGAATTGTCACCTTGGGGGTGCTGGTGGTGCTTGAACTGGAAGGGTTTGGGCAGGGAGAGCCCCAGGGGTCAAACCCCTGAGGGAGGACGTGGTTCTTTTCCTGCCTCAGCTGCTTCCCCCATCCTGGGGGATTTGCTGGTGTTTGGAATGATGGGAGAAAGGAGAGTGAAGGAACTGAGGCCTGGTGTCCCCTGGGAATGCCTGGAAACATGAGAAGGGAGGAGGGAAGGGAGTCTCCTGCCTTTATTCTGGGTTTATTGGTGCTGGGGTTTCTGAAGAGAGGTTTTTAATGGAAATATCTTTTGTGAGGAGGCCCCTGAAAAGGGAATTTGCTGCTTCCCTCCCTCCATGTGCTTTAGAGCTCCCTGGAGCTGTGGGGATGGACACAAAGTCCAGCAGAAAGAACCTTTTGCCTGAGTGGGAATAAGGGACCTGAACGAAGATGAAGGGTCCCCTTTCCTGCTGAGTGTGGGATCATCCCTGTCCACCCACTCCCAGAGCTCCAGTGCCTTCCAACAACCCCTTCCAGGCTTTCCCTGCTCTCCTCACTCTTCCCCCAGAGCAGTGAGGTCCCAACTCATGGGAATATTTGTCTCCATCCAGGTAGGAAAGGAGCCACATTCCCATTTTACAGAGGCAGAGACGACAGGATTTTGCTGAATTTCCAGCTCCCCAAACCATCCTGGCTATTAAAACACGGATCCATCCTTTCCTAACCCTACAAAACATCCCAGCAATAACAACTTGGAATGGGATGATGTTGTGTGGAGACTTCCAGGGAGACCCCATCACTCTTCAGCCCAACCACGAGCAAAGAGGGGGGAACCCCAGGGCAGGGAGGGAGAGCTGGGAGCAGGAAAAAAAAGGGAAAACCAGGAAAAGGGAAGAGTGGAGCCTCTTAAATCCCTCTGGCTGCAGTTTAAACCCCAGTGAAATATTTCCCCCTTCATCTCCGCAGCTTCCCTCCAGATATTTGGAGCTTTGCCGTTGTCCTTGTGGCTGGGAATTCTCCTCTGGAGAAGCGTGGGAGCTGAACTTGTTTTCATCACAACGACTTTCCCTCCGAGCCGAAGGCAAATTGGGGACCATCCCAAATTTTTGCCGGCAGGGAGCAGCACCCCCATCCCGCGGCTGCCGTTTCCCTTCGAATCCCTCTCCAGGAGCCTTTCAAAGGTTGAGTCGCTTCCTGAAATGTGGAGAGCGGCCAGGCCCTGGCATCCTGCCAGGGGTTTCCATGCCGACCAGGAATGTTCTGCGGTGCACCTTGGGAGAGGAGCGGCACTTCCTCGAGTTTGATTTCCCCTCCCTAGGAAGAAGTGAGTAAATAAAGCAGCCGAGGAGCAGGAGCAGGAGCAGCAGCTCTCACCGGCGGCTCCTGCCCCCATTCCCATGGAGACGTGTCCCGGCTGACGGCTCATCCCGCGGGAAGACGGAATTCTGCTGCTCAGGTGACACTCGGGAGATGCTGTTCCAGAGGGGATTTGTGGAGCTGTTCCCGAAGATTTGGCTCTGTGACCTGGGGGAGGATCGGGGGAGGGTGACCGGTTTGGAGCTTTGGGAATGGGATAATGCTCCACGTGCAGTGGTTTCTCTCTCCAAATTTTATTGCTCTGGTGTTTTGTTTGGGTTAGGAAAAGATCCAGCCATGCTGAAGCCACGAGATAGTTTGGGAAGCTGGGAATTCATCAAAATCCTGGCGGTTCTGCCTCTAAAACAGGAATGTGGCTCATTTCCTACTTGCAGGGAGGCAAATACTCCCCCAAATCCCTCCCGGGGCGGGCGGGAGCGGGATAAAATGGAATGATTCAGCGCTGTGGGACAGGGTTCCTTTGTCTCTCCGTGGCTCCAGTTGGATCTGTGGTGGAGCCAACATGCCCTGAGGTTCAGGTGGCTCCCAGCCCAGTGGGACAGGGACACGGTGTCCCCATGGAGCAGCTGGGTTGGATATGGAAGGTTTGGTGCTGCGGGAAGGTCGCTCAGAGGCCAGGATGGGGACACCAACTCGGGTTGGAAGGTCATGGAAGCACAGGATGGTTTGGTTTGGTTTGGGAGGGATGTTTTAAGGGGCCTCTGGACCGATGAGCAGGGGACATCTTCAACTTGCTCAGGTGCTGATCTCCTCCTGGTTTGGTTCATCTTCTGGGACCATGTTGTGGTCTCTCCCAGCCAGGGTGGGTCACTGATGACCTGTCTGGTCTGTCCTGCTATCCCAGAGGGAATTCTGGCAGCTGGGAGAGGTAGGGATGGGTGGAAGACTGGGCCAAGACTTGCTGTGAGCTCAGAGCTGCTCCTGCACTGCCTGGTCCTTGTCAGCGTGTCCCACCCTGCCTGTGTTTGAGGAGAGCTTTTCCCACCCTTCCCAAACCAGATGGAGGCTTTTTTAGCCATAAACCCCTTTGGGGTTCTGGGGTGGGGCTGGGAGTGCCCACAAGCAACATCCCCTATATTAAGACAGATTTGGAGTTGATTTTTGCTCTCCATCCCCCTTTCACGAGTCTCTCACCCCCCTGTAGCTCAGCACCTGTGCTCCCCTTTCCCATCTCCTCATTCCAGATGCCTCTGGCTGTGGGATTGCCCTCATCCAGCAGCTGGATGCATCTTCCCACTTCCAAGGAGTGGGAAGAAGGCCCCAGTATTTCATCTGGGGTTGTGCCACCCTGCTTGGGGCACCTGAAAGAGCCCTGGGGACACTCAGGTCCTCCTGCAATCAAACACTGCAGGTTCCCTGCCCCAGGCTGTCCCAAAGCCCCAAAAACACATGGAATTGAGTAGTTTTGTGGAAAATTCTCCCAGTGACCACCTAAAGGCTCAGAAAGCTGGATACCATGGTTTCAGATAACTTTGCATAGAGGAAGAAGCTGTCCTGAGCTGGGAGGTGATGGTTTGGTGCTGACGGAGGAAAATGGGATTCTTTGTGTCTGTTTTCCTGCTTTTTGGCTTCCTGCAGTTAAAGCTGCTCCTATGGAGTTAGGACTGGCTGCCAGTCCTCTTGAGCAAGGCCTTAGGTCAGACAAGCTGCCACAGAGCAATAAATAGTGTGGATTAATGGGTCAGGTTTAATACTTGTAGCCAAGTGGGCACCACCACAGGGCTCGTTTGTTCCTTGATTCTGTGTTTGCTGATGCAGAAAATTAATCCTCAGAGTCCTGATGGGTTGTTGGGCTGGCCAGATGTCACTGTTGAAGATCCAGCTCCAAGGGCTGGAGCATCCATCTGTTTTGCTCTGTGGAGTAAGAACTGGAGTTGTTTTACTGAGCAGGAAGCACCTCGGGCATGGAATTCCACGGGGTTTGGTGTCCTGGCTCAGCTGGTGGCTTTGGGTGGCATGTGGGGCTTGGTGTCTCCCCAAAGTGCCTGGAAACCACGTGGGCTTTCCAAAGTTCTGCCAGCAATGCCATCCCTGACCTCTGGATGGCAGCTACACCCAGGTGGACGAGCATCTGATGTCACCCCTGTGCCCTCAGGGTGGACCAGGGGTCACAGGGAGGGGACACACCGGGAGCTGGTGACCATCTCCCCCAGGGCCATGGAGCTCTCCTGCCTTGGCAGCTCCTCTGGGCCCTGTAGGACAGGGGGAGGATGGGACTGGTGGCTTTCTGGGCTTCTGGGTTTCTGGTGGGACTGCACAGTTTCAGCACCACCTGGTTGCAGCTGGAGTTTGTTCAGCAGGTTAAGGAACAGCTACAGCCCGACCAACAGGCACCAGGAGACTCCTGGGGAGTCAGGACCAAGGTTTTGTCCTTTGTGCTGGTGGCCAGTGAGCTCCTGTTGGGTTTTGCCCCTTCCCAGCTCTTCCACAGCCTGAGGAGAACCAGGAGTTACCTGAAGGCCATCAAGAGGTGCTGTCAGTGCAGGGTCTTCTCTGTGCCTTGGAGGACCTTGAATTTCTCCAAGTTGTGGCACGTCCCTGGTGGTGAAGGAACTTTGGCAGTGCTCAGAGCTGGGTGTGTGACACTCCAGGCACATCCTGAGGGACAGCACCAGGAGCAGCTGCTGCTCCACAGGGGAGAGCACGGGCTGGGAGGGACTTCCAGAGGTCATGGAAACAGCAGGGAAATGGGATTTAGGTCATGTGGCTGCTCAGCTGAGGCTGAAATTCCCCACTGGGCATCCTTCATGGGATTATAGAATTGATTAGGTGGGAAAAGGTCTCTAAGATCATTCAGTCCAACCATCCCCAGCACTGCCAAGGCCACCAGTGCCCCATGTCCCCAAGTGCCACATCCACAGGGCTGTTAAATCCCTCCAGGGATGGGGACTCCATCCCTGTGCCAGGGCTGGGCAGCCTTTTCCAAGAGGAATTTTCCCAATATCCCACCTGCCCTCCTGTGGAGCCTTCCTGCCCTCCAGCAGATCCACATCCCACCCACCAGCAACCTGGGCAAGTGGAAGGGGGTTGGAGGGATGGTCTTTCAGATCCCACCCAACCTGCTGTCCTGTGCCAAGTGACTGAGGGTGCCCTCGATGCCCCCATCCCGATCATCAATAAAGACACTGCAGGGTGAGGGACCAGGTTAGGGCTGTGCTGCCCTTCCTGATCCATTGTGGGAAACACCTCAGCACCTGGAGGGGGCATTCCCAGAAACCCACTGCCAGGTGATCCTGGGTTACACAAAAAGGGGCAGAGAGACCCCAAAAGTCCTTAACAAAATGGGGAGACTTCCCAGCAACAGACTGATGGGATCGAGGAAGGATGGAGTGCTGTGGGAATATCATGCTCCCTCCTGATCCCCTTTCCTCCCAAGCACCTGTGGGAACACTGGGAGCCGACCCTTAGCCCTCTGTCACCTGTCTGTCACCCCCCAAATTATTATTGACCTCAGTCACTCAAACTTCCTAAGGAAAAAAAGTATAAAAAGAGATGGGACATGAGCAAAAATCAGGGAGAAATTCCATCATCTCTGCTGGGGGGGGGAATAACGAGCTGCTCCATCTCCTCCCACTCCTTCAGACACTGTGGGGGTGTCCTCTGCTTCCTTTTGCTTGCCTTACCCCTCACACATCACCCTCTTTCACCTTTACCCCTCACACATCACCCTCTTTCACCTTTACCCCACAGAGCCCCAATTTACCAATTGCACTTTATTGATACTGATTTTACCTCGCCCTACACCTTCTAACTTATCATCTCTTAAGAGATATATGGGTATATCTCTTACTTTACATTGGTTATTTTTGTTTTGGTTGCCCTATAATTGGCCTTTATTGCTGAGCTGTTGTTTGGGGTTTGCTTTGAGGTGTTCATTTCCTCATCTCCGTGATTTGAAATCCGTGTTAGCGGCACGTGGCTAAATCCTTTCTTTTTTTTTTGCTTTGTGGTAGATTTTGTTCTTTGCAAATTGCTCTGTGGAGAGGGGTTGCTTGAGTTTGGTGTTAAAGCTGAGGCAGTTGTTTTGTAGATTGTGCTTCTGGTTTTTGGGATGGTTTTTCTGAGTTCAGTGCCATCGTGCAGTTAAACGCTATCGCCGGCGACGCCAACCCTGCAGCACTTTGTCACAAACTTGTATTAAAAAGTTATATTTGTATTAATAACAGGTATATTTGCATTAATGACAGCTATATTTGTATTAATAACAGTTCTTTTGTGAGCTGCCAGAGTCAGGCTGGGTTGTCTGTGGTGCTGGCAGCCTCAGAACTCACAGGAGAACGTTGCTGAGCTGTTCGGTGCCATCCCCATCCCCATACCAAAATTCCCATCCCTCCCAGTGACTCTGGCCAGGGAAGGGTCTCTCTTTGGGTTTTGGGCTTTGAAAGGCTTTGACATCCTGGGGGACACTGGTAGCCAATAAAAAATGTATCAATACAGGTGGGACAAGAGATCTTACCAAAATTGCCCCTTTTCACGCCACAGACGCTTTCCAGGGATAAAGTCCCTGATTAAATCCAGGTCTCTCTGTCCCAGGGGATCAATGCTGTGACATTTGCTTTGCATCCCAGCTCCCTGTGGAGCAGCCCCTGCTGCTGCAATTTGTAGGACAAGTCAATCTCTTCACTGTTTTATGGGGCCTCTCTCTGTGAGGAAACGTGTGCCAAGGAAAGCTTTGGAGCACACCTGGATGTTTGTTCCACACCTTCTCTCCTTGTGCTTGTCCTGCTCCTGGCCAGTGTGGTGCTGGGATCTAGCCCTGCTTTTGTCTGATTGTCCTCTCATGGACAGATGGACACAGGGCTGTTTGAGGTGCCTGTTCCCTCACAATCCTCCTGTGCACCCTCCTGTGAGCCTGGGGGATGCCTACAATTGACTTTTCTAGGATTTCTGGAACTAAATATGGAATTTTTACACTGATTTACTGCTCAACAGTAGCTCAGTTGTTGCAAACACGTCTGTCCCCATCCCTGATCCCATCTCTCCTGCCTTGTTTTCCAATCCCACCTCCCTCACCCTTTAGGGAAAAGCCTTGTGTTGCCTCAGTGAGAAGAACCGGGATAAGTTGGATTATCCAGGTTGTGAAACTCCTTTTGCATGAGATAGGAATAATTGCACACCTGGCTCCTGTTTCCATGCCCAGTTTCCCAATGGCACAGACAAATCCCGGGCTCCTGGGCTTGCAAGGCACAGGATTCCATGCTTGGCTTGGAATTTCAGCTTGTTGCTCCTGGCTGGGGTGGTCAGATCCTTAAAGGATGACAGATCCAAGGAGATTCCAGCTGCTGTGACTTCCCTGTTCTTTGCCAAATCCTTGGATGGCCCTGTGCCATTCCTGGAGGGGTAAAGGAAGCTGCTGATTTTTTAAAAAATCCTTCTAAAAAAAGATTCCTTTTTGGAATGAAAAAGCAGCTTTATGATCCTGGGATTTATAGGGATACCTCTATATATCTATATTCTATTTATGTTCTGTATATACACCTATATCTATTTATATCATAGAATCACAAAGGCTGGAACTCAATGGAGGAAAAAAGGGTTTTTTTCCCCTTTATTTTTTTCCATCTCTTCCAACAGCCTCTCCCTGGATAAAGCAGCTTATCCTGGAGGGATGCTGTGGGAAGGGGGGGGGCTGCAGGCTCTTTGCTGCTCTTGGGAATGCCTCAGGAATCCCATATCTGAGCTGGGAGAGTCAAATATTCTTGGGAGTGAGTCATAAAGCAGCAATTTCCAGCAGGGCTGGTTCTTGTCCCGGGGGGTGGGATTGTCCTGGTGACACAGGGATGTGCTGCCAGCAGAGCTGAGTCAGCACCTCCGTCCCAGAGCTCAAGAATTTGTCTGGGATGAAGTTTCAACAGAGGAACATGGACTATAAATAGATTTAGCATAAAAAAAACCCCCAAATTAAACCCAAAAGCAGTTTCAGGGAAGCTGTATTTGGATGGAGGGAACTCTGAGACACTGATGGAGGCTGCCAAGAGAAGTTGTAGATGCCTCATCCCTGGAAGTGTCCCAGGCCAGGTTGGACAGAGCTTGGAGCAACCTGGGCTGGTGGAAGATGTCCCTGCCCATGGCAAGGGGTTGGAATAAGCTGCTCTTTAAGGTCCCTTGCACCCAAACACTCCATGATTCTGGGAAAGGAAACATTTCCTCACGAGACACAAACTGGGGCGAACTCGGGCGGCTGCTTCTGGCCTCAAAGTGAAAAACCCCGAGCAGGAGGAGCAAGGTGAGCTCCTCCTCTGAGACATTCCTCCATCAAACCTATTTTGGGATTTCTAGGGTGTGGAAAATGCCCTTAATTTCCACGGGTGGTCAATGAATGATGGGCTGGGAGCCTTTAAAACAGACCCCTTGGAGACCACGTGGCCGCTGGTGCCGCTGCTTCTTCCGCTCCCTCCAGCAGATGTTTCAAGTGATGGGGTTAAAGCTCAGTTTTAAACCAGAGTTTAAAACCATATTCCCTCAGGGAACCTTTGTTTCCTACATGGAAAAAAAACTGAGGACAAGCAGGAAAGCAAAATATAAAGCCTGACACCCCCCCACCATCCTGGAATTGCTGTCTGGAGAGCAATGGGCACTTGGAGCATTCCCAAAGCTCCCAGCTGGGAATGATCCCACGTGCTCTCTGTTCCACATCTGTGGCTGCAGCCAGAGATAATTTAATTAATAAGGATCTGGTCAGATAATGGTGGAGAGACCTGGAGCTGATAAGGAGGATTTTTAAAGAATTCCATAGAAAACCACTGCCCTTATTAAATAAAAACCGTTACCAGAAGCAGCTCAGCTCTGACAAAACTCCTTTTTCTTTTAATAAGAAAAGCTGCCTCTGTCAATATGTCTCTGATTATTTTTTAATTGTTTATTTATTACAATTTTTAAGTGTTTATTTATTTATGGAAAGTGTCTCAGGTCTATTTTTTTTTTTTTCCTTCAAGATTTAAATCCAACAAGTTCCCAAGATCAAAATGGGTCTTTTCTTCCTCAGGTTGATCAGGACTAAAACTCACCTGTTTGCAAAATATGGCTTTGGACTTGTCATAGAATCCTGGAATGGTTTGGGTTGGAAGGAACCTTAAGGATCATCCAGTTCCAAGCACTCTGCCATGGATTGGAACCAGCTGATGGTGGGAAATATCCCACTCTGGAAGCTGGAGGTCTCAGCTCTGAGGGTGGCACGGAGGGAGCAGGAATGGGAATCTTTCCAGGGGAAGATAAGGAAAAAATCCCGTGTGTGGTTTGTTGTTGGAAGCATCTAAAGGAGAAAGTGTGATCAGGGCTGTGGAGAAGAAAAACTGGGAGATTTAGGTGGAGATATTGGGAAGGAATCCTTGGCTGGGAGGGTGGGGAGGGGCTGGAGTGGGTTTCCCAGAGAAGCTGTGGCTGCCCCTGGATCCCTGGAAGTGTCCAAGGCCAGGTTGGAGCAACCTGGGCCAGTGGAAGGTGTCCCTGCCCATGGCAGGGGGTGGCACTGGATCATCCTTAAGGTCCCTCCCAACCCAAACCACTCTGGGATTCTGTGAAGAGGAAAAGCAGCAAATGAGTGGGAGTTACTGAAAATTGGGATTCTCAGGTCATATCATTCCTTGTCCACATCCAGGAGGGATGTTCCAGGGAAAAAACAGACAGGTGCAGACATCAGGACTTGGGGCTTGTGCTTCCTTGGCCTTTGGATTAAAGCTGAGGAGCTTCAGTCAGACCAAACAGGACATTTGTGCAAACTCTGAGCGTTCCAGGAACTCCGGCTCAGTGACCAGAAACACAACTTGGCTGAGGAAGCACAAGGAAAAGCAGAAGAGTTGTCCCAAACCAAACTCTAACCCAGCTTTTAACACAGTTTCAACACAGCTTTATCAGGCTGGAATTAAAGTATAACCAGGAAAAACAGGAATCCAAAGGATGGACAACACACAAAGCTGAGCCTGAAGCCCAGACCCAAAGGTGGGTTGAAGCAGGAGGGTTCTCCAGAGCCCATCTCTTCCAGTGTGGAGCAGAATTCCTTGGCCTTCACAATTCCATGGGGGGGCTGGAGATTCCCAGACGTTTGTGCTCTGCAGGAAACGCTCAGCACTTGGATCTCTGAAATCCTCCCCCCTTTCTGGAGGAGCTTTGCAGGGAACAACTCCCATCCCCATAGGATGGAGGCTGGGAATTCCTCCTGGGATAAAGCACCTCCCCAAGGACTTTTAAAGGATTTGAGGCACCTGTCTGCCATCCCATCCCTTGTGGGTGAGATGTGGAGAACTGATTTCATCCCAAATTTTGGCCTGGAAGCAGAAGGTCTGGAATTGTGGCCAAAATGCTGCTCCCCAGCTCTGACTCCTCAGCGTGCAGAGCTCATTGCTCGTCCTTCCCATTCCCTGGGAAGGAATAATTCCCTGGGAAGGAATCGTTCCCTGCTGTATCCAGGTTTTGCTGCTGAGCCAGGCAGTGAGTTATGGCCACATCCCTCTCCTTAAAAACCCCGGGAAGGAAACCAACACAATGGAAGAACCCCTGGGAACAAAAGGGGGATTGAGGCATCTCCTGCTCCACCCTGAGCATCCTCCTCTGGAAAACAACCGGTCCTGATCCCCCAGTGAATTCCAGGAGCTTGGGAAAGGGTTGGAAATCCCGTTGGCAGGGAAGAACAGGCAAAATGCCGAGTTGTGTCGGAGCCTGGGAGAGAAAGGGGCTTTGTTTGGGCTCTTTGGCACAGTCTGAGGCACAAGAGGGGTTTTTTTTGGGGCAGCCTTTTTGGGATGTGGAGGGTGAGGAGGAGCTGCAGCTTTGACAAAACTCATGTGGGGATTTGCTGGGATTTGGGATCAACCGGAAAAAACATTTAGGAGGTGGCTGAGCTGCAGGAGATGGGCTGGGGAGGACTCTGGGTCCTCCTGGAAAAATTAATTTTGGGCTTTTGGGGTTGGATTTAGGGTTTTTCTGGGAGGAGGGGAAAGGGTTCCTGGTGGCTGAGGTGCAGCAGAGGATCTGCTGTAATTTGGAATCAGCTGAAAAAACTGCAGCTGCTCTGCCCTGGGAGGTGTCTGAGCTGCAGGAGAGGGACTCTGGGTCCTCCTGGGAAAATAAACTTCAGTCTTCTGGGGTTGGTTTTAGGATTCTTTTTAGAAAGAGGGGAAGTTGTTCCTGGTGGCTGAGGACTCTGCTGTGATTTGGGGTCAGCTGGAGAAATGCTGTTGTGCTTTAGGAGCTGCAGGAGATGGGCTGGGGAGGACTCTGGGCCCTCAGAGAAAAATTAATTTCAGGCTTCTGAGGTTGGTTTTGGGGTGTTTTTTTAGAAGGAGGGAAACGGTTCCTGGTGGCTGAAGACTCTGCTGTAATTTGGGATCAGCTGGAAAAACTGTCATGATTTAGGAGCTGCAGGAGATGGGCTGGGGAGGACTCTGAGTCCCCCTGGAAAAATCAACTCTGGGGTTTCAGGGTCATGTTTAGGGTTTTTCTGGCAGGAGGGGAGATGGTTCCTGGTGGCTGAGGTGCAGCAGAGGATCTGCTGTAATTTGGGATCGACTGGAAAAACTGTTGTGCTTTTGTCACACTTTTTGACACACTTTATGAGGTGTCTGAGCTGCAGGACTCTGGGTGCTCCTGGTAAATGGACTTGGGGGTTTGAGGTTTAGGGTTTTTGGGGGAGGGCAGCTGGTTGCTGGTGCAGCAGGGGAGGTTCAGACACCTGCAGGCTGCCACAGCCCTCAGCAGCAGCTCAGAATTGCAGGAAACGTCCCCTTTCCCTCCCATCCCCTCCCGTTTCCCAGGTTTCCGTTGGAAGTGCAGCACGAGGGGAGGGACTGGCAGGAGGAGCAGGAAAAAGCTCCACTTGGCAAAATTTTGTGGGGACACAGCGCAGGGGAAAAGGGAGCAGAGCTGGGAAATACCACAAAGAAAAAAAACCACCCCAAAAAACGCATCCTGTGCTTTCCCCTCGCACTGAAGCTCCTCCAATGCATGAGCTGCCAACAGTGTTTGTCATTTATAGAAAGAGATATTTTATATATTTATAGATATTAAATAAAATATATTCGGCATATTAATATTATTAAATGTATTTATGTTTACATATTTATATTTATAGATAGATATATATTATATATTTATTTCGATAA
>VYXB01001237.1:0-28804 GCA_013397135.1 Pachyramphus minor | reverse complement strand
ATATAAATATATTTCTTTTACAAAGTCCAGTAGCAAGGAGCAGCCTCGGAGAGCTCGCTGAGCGGGGGTTCTGTAACTGTGCCAGGGCTCTGTGGGTGTCTGAGCTCAGGGACAGGCGCGGATCTGGGGCTGGGCTGAGCTGAGCTGAGCTGAGCTGAGCTGAGCTGCCGTGGGAGGCGAGAGGAGGCAGCGCTGGGAGCTCCCGGGAATCCGGGGCTGGGGAAGCTCCGAGGAGCCGCTCCCGGAGCAGCGAGCGCGGGGCTCTTTCCCTCCCCTGCCCTGTGCGAGGTGAGTCCTCCCCGTGTGTTCCTGCTGCTCCTCAGGCTCGGCTGAGCTCTCAGAGGGGGTTCAGGTGTGTTCCTGCTGCTCCTCAGGCTCGGCTGAGCTCTCGCAGGGGGTTCAGGTGTGTTCCTGCTGCTCCTCAGGCTCGGCTGAGCTCTCGCAGGGGTTCAGGTGTGTTCCTGCTGCTCCTTAGGCTCGGCTGAGCTCTCAGAGGGGTTCAGGTCACCCTCCAAGCGGCTGCTGAAGGTAGCTGGCTCTAAGTCCCGGAGTAGAGTTTTGGAGCGGCTTCTGCAGGTGGAAATTTAACTCCACGAGGGGCCAGAGGTGTGGAGTGTGAACTGCCTGTTCGTGCGCTTTCTGCTTGCTAAAACACACCGGCTTTGCAGTAAAATCTTGTCTTTAAGGGAGTTAAACCCCAGAGTAGTCTAGGCTTGGTTAAACCCTCTCCTTGCTCTCACCTGCTGTAGTGGGAGGTGTCCCTGCCCACGGCAGCGGGTGGGACTGGCTGCATTTTAAGGTCTCTTCCAACCCAAACCATCCTATAGCTGTGTGATTTTGGGAGTGCGAGGCGGAGGGAGAGGAGCTGCTGCAAAGCTGGGACACACGAGTTGTCCCAAGCCCTGAGAGACCCTCCCGGTGTCTGTCCTGCCTCACCCTCCGGGTGTTGGGGCTCGCTCCTGTTTGCAGAGGGATTTTCCAGCCGTGCCGGGGAAGCAGGAGCCTCAGCTGGCACTGAGCCCGATGAAGTAAGGCTGGCAGCGTGTCTGGGTGTCGGGGCTGGGCTTGCACATCTCGCCTGACAAAAGAAATCGATCCCCCGCTAATTAGGGCGAGAGCGGCTGATGAGCTCCGCCGGGTTTCTGCAGCCGAGGGAGGCGGTCAGAAGGTTCCAGGTGCTCAGGGAGAAGTTTGGGTTAATTATGGGGGAAAAGCAACGCATTTAAGGCTTGTTAAAAATAACAAACAATCCCGTGTTTTGAGCCAAAAGAGGAGGAGGAGCTGCAGGTCACAGGAGGGGCCGGTTTTAAACTTGAGCCGAGTTTAATTTGGACCTGACCCAAAGTCTGTGTCGCCTGCTGGAAGCTTCCTCTGCCTGGAAGCTTCCTAGAACTTCCAGCTGCTCCCTGAGCTTGGGAATTTTATTATTCCTTCTGTAAGGACTTCAATTCCCAATGAGCTGCAAGATGGGATTTGTGGAGGATCCGCAAGGACACCGGGAGGAATTGTCCTGCAAAAAAACCCCCTGCCTTCAGTTCAGCAATGAAGTTTGGAGGCCAAATCAGCGAGTTCAAGAGGGATGAGAAGAAATTCTGGGATAAATCCTCTCCGTAGGGAGATACAAGGATTTGGGTCAGAGCTTTGGAGATCCTGAATGCCAGAGTTGGTTGGTGAGGGGGAAAGAAGCTCAGAAAGTGGCTCAGCTCGTGTTTGTTTGCTAAATAAGAGCTCTTGGTTTTACTGCCAGACCAGCTGGCCCACAGGCCTGACCTGCTTGGGCATTGTTTACATTCCAGTGGAATTGGAAAGGGCTCATGCAAAGCGTTTGGGCTCAACAAACAGCAATTTTCTTGTGAAAGAGTTTTGTCAGAGCTCCTGACCAGCTCTGCAGGTCATCAGAGGACCTGGGGGTTGAATTGTGGTGTCTTGGAATGATGATCAGAGGTTGGGAAGCACTGGAGACTCTGTGGAGCTCTGTCCTGCCTTCAGTGGCTTCTCATTTGTCCTCCAAGGGCCCCTGGAGGCTTTGATGCAGCACCAGAAGCTTCCCACTGCTCTGCCTTGGGAAGAGGCCCTGGGCGCTAAAGAGATGTGGAAAAATTAGGGAGTTCTTCATTTAAGATTGTTCTTAACGGTGCTGGGCAGGATTCCTGGGAATGTCCTGGATTTTCAAAGAGAGAAAGCTCTGGAGAGACCTTATTGCAGCCTTGCAGGGCCTGAAGGGGCTCCAGGAGAGCTGGAGAGGGACTGGGGACAAGGGATGGAGGGACAGGACACAGGGAATGACTTCCCACTGGGAAGGATTAGATGGGATATTGGGAAGGAATTCCTGGCTGGGAGGGTGGGGAGGCCCTGGCACAGGTTGCCCAGAGAAGCTGTGGCTGCCCCTGGATCTCTGGAAGTGTCCAAGGCCAGGTTGGAGCAGCCTGGGCTGGTGGAAGGTGTCCCTGCCCATGGCCAGGTTGGAATGGGATGATCCTTAAGGTCCTTCCCAACCCAGATGTGACCCTTTAATTGAGTTTAAGGAACCCCAACAGAAGCAGAGAAAAGCTGGGCTGGGGGCAGGGATTAAACAAATCCAAGCAAGTCTTTTTTTTTCTCCTCACTCCTGTTCCTTTGCACAGGTTTCAGCCCTGCCCTGGTTCTGGCAGGGATTGGAGATGCTCTGAAGTTCCTGGGCTTTACATGGATCACTGGGAAGGGCAGATCTGGGAGGGTTTGTTTGTAAGGGACATTTTGCATAAACAACCATCAGTGGAGTGGGAGGAGAGGAGAGTGGAGGTGTCCAAAGGCAGAGCAGGGATGGATCCAGAGCCTCGCTTGGGAATATTTGGTGGAGCCAGACACCTCAAAAGTGGCTGTTTGCAGCTTTATGGTGTTTTTATCTCTGGTCCTGCTGGAGTTCTGGAGGTGCTGGGTGCACAGGAAGGGTCAGGGGGGACACTGGTGCACCCTGAGCTCCATCTCCTGTGTGCAGCAGTTCTGCTGCCACCTCTGCCACTGTCCCAAAGGACTCTTCTGGGGGTGTTTGTGCCTCTGGGATGGTTTCCAGGCTGTAGTTCTGGCTCTGATAGTCCAGGTCTGCTCTGATGGGGATGGTACCACACCCCAAAGCCCAGCTGTGCACTGCTCTGTCGTTGTTCCTGCTTTTTGAGCTGAAATCCCATTTCTTTGGGAAAGCAGAGGATGTGTGTTGTGTCCAAGGCCAGTTGGATTGGGTTTGGAGGAACATGGGATAGTGGAAGATGTCCCTGCCCATGACAGGGGGTAGAACTGGATGGATTTTAAGGTCCCTTCCAACCCAAACCATCCTATATTTTTGGGAATACGATTTCCAGGGAAAGGAGCTGCAGCTCAGACTCTGTTTTCTGCCTTTCCCACATTTCCACTCCATGATTAAGTCCTCTCTTGTCCTCCTCTCCTTCCCTTTGCTGCCTCCAGACAACCTGGAGCTGTTCCAGCCCTGGTTTGGAGTTTGATCCAGGAACCCTGAGCCGTTCCAGGGTGCTGTGAAGTTCCACTTCACACACATAAGCTCCTTGTAAGTGATAAGGATAATGGCAACTACAAGGCCATGGGGGATTAAACCACTAAGTAAACATCCTTTTGCCTGTGGGCCTTTTCAGGCTCTTTGCTGTGGCTTAATGACATCCTTAATTATGGTGAGAGTGATCTGCCTCAGCTTTGCTTGTCAACAGGTCATTTGAGCTGTTTAATTCTGCTCTGGAGAGAGAGCAGGATGCCCCAAAATCCACTTACCCCCCTAAAACTGGCCTTCAGTTGATTTTCTCACCTGCCTCTTTTGGGTTCCAAGAGGTGTCTGGGGTGGGGAGTTCAGGCTTCTCACTAAAACTGGTTTAAATGGAGCTTTTCATGTGACTCTCTGTGGCTACAAAGGGTGTCTGGGGTGGGAATTCAGCCTTCAGGAAGGGCAGAGGGATTTTGACCTTTTCAAGCCAACCAGAGGTTGATGGTTGTTTTTAGTGGGTCAGGAGTGAACTTCCTAAGGAAGGGGACACGAGCTTCCAGTGGGGGTTTGGGGAAGAAAGAAAAGCAGCTGGGTCAGATAAGGGTTGTGCAAAGCTGCTGCCTCCCCTGTTTCTGCAAAAAAAACCACCCCAAAACAAGAGCAAAACACTTCCTTCCCTCCTACAGAACTTCCTGTTTTTCCCAGTTTTCTCTTTAAAGACACGAAAGACCAAAATCTTGGGGTGGGGGGATGGGAAATGTGTCCTCCCAGGGCTGAAAACTCAATTCTGCAGTTTCAGCTCTTCCTGAAGAGAGTGCTGGCTGCTTCTTTGACCCTTTGGAAGCTGCTGGCCACAGAGTTATCCTAAATTTGCTGAGATTTTAACCTGCTGAACGCTTTGAAAACCTTGCCCCGTGTCTTCTTGAGGTCCTGCCTTGCAGATGGCCAGTTTTTGTGAGTGATGACTTCAGGACCGAATACCTGAGGGTCTCGTGCTCAAGTCTGGCCATTTTCTTGTGTTTTTAAACCCTTCCTACCTAATTTTGTTGTTGTGCTGCTCAGCAATTTTGCACAGGAAGGGAAAGGTTCAGTCAGACCCTGCCTGGCTCCCCCATGTTGGTCACTGCCTGTGTCCCGTGGTAAATCACATTTCAGGTTCCTCTCTCCCCCTTTTTTTATGCTGCTGAATGGGAGCATAAAAGGTTGGGAATGAGAGGTTTATTGTCTTTCTGCCCTATTAATTCCCAATTCTCTCCTGACTCACCCATTGTGTGAGTGTCTCTGCTCCTGAGGTGGCTGCAGCACGTTGGACACCAGTGACTGTCTGAGGCTCCACAAGAGCAGGATCTGGATGGGAGAATTTGCTCCCAGAGTTTGCTCCGGTGGTTAAACAAAGTGTGGGATTGTTTTTCCACATGACAGGACAGCCTTTGTGCCAGCCTGAATGCAGGCTGGGCCGGAGGGTGGCACGTGAGGGTTGGAAGCACCATTAGGATGCCAGGAGGACGTTTGGAAACGGGAGAAAAGCAGCAGAATTTGGGACAGAAGGGGGAACAACGTCTCAGTGTTGTCCAGAGTTTGCCCCCGTGGCTTGAGCAGCTCCTGGGTTTGTGGAGCTGTTAATGTGGAGATCACACCCTGCTGATGTGATGGTGCATCAAACCGGGCTGGGGACCAGAGCCAGGGGCAAAAATAACTGGGGAGGGAAGGTTTGATGCAGCTCAAACAAATCTTTCCTCTCCCCTCACCCCAACCCTGAATGCTAATCTGTATTTCCTCACAATAAACCCCTGCTTTGGGTGAGATTAATCCTGATTATACAGAGGTTGAGCTGACCAAGGGCAGGAAATGGATAATTAGTGTTCAGTGCCTGAGAGAGTGAAAAGCAAAAGCAGAGGAAGAGTTTCATTGCCCTACAGAGAAGTGGTTTTAGTGCCTCTTGCCTTCAGTCTGGAATGCTTTTATTTGGTTTTAAACTAGAACTTGTGGCTGTCCCATCCCTGGAGTGTCCAAGGCCAGGTTGGACAGGGCTTGGAGCAACCTGGGCTAGTGGAAGGTGTCCCTGCCCATGGAATGAGGTGCTCTTTAGGCACCTTCCAACCCAAACCAGTCTGGAATTCTACAATCCCTGCCTCTGTGGGGGTGATTTACTCACTAGGTACAGGCTGTAGGAGGAAGGAATCTCCTCACTTGCCAGGCAGCAGTGACTTGGATGCTCCTCCAAGGGCAGGGAAGGGAAAACTTGGCCTGTGTGAGGGCTGTGTGTGACAACGTGGTGGCCTGGCCTCATTCCCGAGGTGTTTGGGAGGAGGAACATGATGAACTCCAAGGATGGATGAGCTTGGAAGGGCTGCAGAGGCCCCATGTTTTTTAGGATGGCCAGGGCAGGGACAGGGAAGAGTCCAAGGAGAGGAGGGGCTGCAGCAGAGTGGCCATGCCTTTGACATCCCAGCTGGTTCAGCAGGAAAATGCCCTCAGCACTCCCAAAATCCGACCCTGTGCTGGGCTTTTCCCATCCAAGAGTTGGTGGGGCCTGATGATCTTCCCTTCAGCACAGAGGGGGATTCCCAGGAGGAAGATGGAAAATGAAGAGTCCTTCTGTGCAGGTCCAGTTGGTTCCTTAAGTTCCTGTTTGCCTGGACGTGTGTTGCCGTGACAAACTCTGTGTCACATATGGAATCTCTGGGCCTTTCCACACATTTTCCTGGTGGAACAGCTCCCTCAGAGCTACAAAATCCAGAGGGTTTCTATGGAGAGCTGACAGCGAGGCTCAGCATTCCGCCAAAACATCCCTTTGCTTGGTTTTCTCTCTGTTCCATCCGATTTTCTGGCAATTTCCTGGAATTGGGTGTAAAAACCTGCTGTGTTTTCCTGCTGAAATGTGTTTTTAGGAGGTTTGGATGGATCCCATCGGGGATGGATGTTCCTCCAGGTGTCCTCCCATCTCTTGGATGCTCAGCAACCATTTGGGCTTCGTTTTTGCACTCTCTGTCCCCACTGTCACACTCAGGGCACAGGTCAGGGAGGGCTGAGCCACAAAGATCCGGTGACTCCTCCTGGAGTGGTTTCTCCAGGACTTTTTCCTGTTCCTACATCAATGTTGGGATGTGTCTCCTCTCTAATCACAGACCTGTGCTGTGTGGCTTTCTCTTACCTTCATTTGAGCAGAATTAACAGATGTCTGGTGCTCTGGGGAACGTTCTCCTGGGGAGATCTCATTCCTCAGGGGAGCCTGGAGCAGCCTTTGTTTTCCAGGGGGAGTTTCCATCCTCAAAGGCTGATTTTCCATATAACCCCTGATGTTGTTGTGATATGTGGGACCTCTCATGACCTCTGGGAGCTCTTGGATGGTCCCAATTGTTTCCTTTGCCCTCTGGATGAGAAGTGGTGGCTTTGGTCTCCAGGTGATGGAATTCCATCCTTCTTTACCTGACTGAGCTGGAATAAGTGTGCAAATAGGTTGGATATTTGGGAAAAGTTCTTTACTGGGAAGGTGGGGAGGTACTAGAACAGATTTCCCAGAGAAGCTGTGGCTGCCCCTGGATCCCTGGAAGTGTCCAAGGCCAGGTTGGAGCACCCTGGGCTGGTGGAAGGTGTCCCTGCCCATGGCAGGGGTGGCACTGGATGATCCTTCAGGTCCCTTCCAACCCAAACCATTCCATGACTTTATGAAACACTGTTTTAACAGGACTGATGGGGAAAGCCTGGAAGTTTATTGGATGTTCTTTTATTGGATGATGAGATGGGATGTGGCAACTTGGGTGTTTTTGTGGTGCTGGAAGGGCTGTTTTGAAAGCTGCTGGTGCTGCTGCCCCATCCAGCAGGTGATCCCTCATTTTCAGCCTGGAATTAGCTCCCAAATTTTCCCAGGAAGGGTGAAAACATGATTGTTAAAAAGAAAATAAACCAAACCCAAAGCAAGTCCCTCTGTTAAACCTGGACCAGGATTTAATGGAAAGGAGTATCCAAAGCCAATCCCAAAGCAACCCCCTCTGTTAAATCTGGACCAGGATTTAATGGAAAGGAGTATCCAAAGCCAATCCCAAAGCAACCCCCTCTGTTAAATCTGGACCAGGATTTAATGGAAAGGAGTATCCAAAGCCAATCCCAAAGCAACCCCCTCTGTTAAATCTGGACCAGGATTTAATGGAAAGGAGTATCCAAAGCCAATCCCAAAGCAACCCCCTCTGTTAAATCTGGACCAGGATTTAATGGAAAGGAGTATCCAAAGCCAATCCCAAAGCAACCCCCTCTGTTAAATCTGGACCAGGATTTAATGGAAAGGAGTATCCAAAGCCAATCCCAAAGCAACCCCCTCTGTTAAATCTGGACCAGGATTTAATGGAAAGGAGTATCCAAAGCCAATCCCAAAGCAACCCCCTCTGTTAAATCTGGACCAGGATTTAATGGAAAGGAGTATCCAAAGCCAATCCCAAAGCAACCCCCTCTGTTAAATCTGGACCAGGATTTAATGGAAAGGAGTATCCAAAGCCAATCCCAAAGCAACCCCCTCTGTTAAATCTGGACCAGGTTTTGATGGAAGAGATCCAAGTGCTCCTGGTTTTTTGGGAGAGTTACCTTGGGTGTTGCTGCTGCAGGGGTTTCTCAAGCCATGGGAATGCTTTGGGATCAACCCAAAGGGTCTTCATGGGAAACAGGCCCTCAGTGTCCCAGCTGATGTTGGAAGGGGTTGATGCTTCATCCAGGTCCACCTTGGACATAGGTTTTAATTCCAGGTGCCCGGGAGGGAATGAACCAAACAACACCCAGGCTGGGGCAGGGATGGTCCCGTGGGATTGGGAATGTTCCCTCCAGCCCTGAGGAGGCTCCTCATCCTCCTCCTCTGCTCATGGACCATCAGGGTCCCGTGGAGCAACGCTGAGGGTGTTTGATTGATCCACTGCCCATGGATCCATTTGGGAATGTCGTGGGGTGTCTTCCCTGGTTGCTTTGGTGAGATTTTAGGGAAGACTTTTGGAGGTTGACCTTTAGCACCCAATTTTTTTGGGTGCTCTTTGGGATAAAACAAATTCTTGCAGGTGGAGACACCATCTCACACCAGAGTCGTTGGAGATGATGGAGTTGGACTTTGGGCCCTTCCTGCTCTGGGTATTCTGGGATGGAATTGTCTCTCCTCCTTCCCCCCAAAAACCAGAAATAATCTCCCAAATAGGCAAATATATGAATTGTCAATGAATAGAATTATTTTTAGTAGAATTATTTTTAGTAGAATTATTTTTAGTAGAATTATTTTTAGTAGAATTATTTTTAGTAGAATTATTTTAGTAGAATTATTTTAGTAGAATTATTTTAGTAGAATTATTTTTAATATAACTATTTTTAGTAGAATTATTTTTAATATAACTATNTTAATAGAATTATTTTTAATAGAATTATTTTAATAGAATTATTTTAGTAGTTATTTTAATAGAATTAATTTTTATTATAAAATAAGTTAATACATATCAATATAAATATAAAATATTAAAATAAATATTAAAAAGATAATGAAATAAATCCCCCAGATTTGCTCAGCCTCATACACTGATGAGCTGCTTTAAAAAATGAAATCCTGTCACAGCTCAGCCTGATCTTAGTCGAGATTAAACAAATTATTTCTCCTTAGAAATCTCTGACAAGCCTGAATCTCTCTCAGACCTCTGAGAGACACAAAATAAGGGATTAAATAATGGCCAAAAAATCAGGTTTTAGCTCAGTCCTGTCTCCTTGGAGCCCTGGGGTGAGACCTGGACGGTTCCTGCTTTGCTTTCCTTTCTCCCTGGCTCAGTTCCCATCACTGGGAAGGGCCAGGATTGGATTCCAGAATTTGGATTCCAGTTTTGGAGCTGGGGAATCACCCCAAAAACCGGTGTGGTCCTGCAGACCTTGCTGGATGAAAACTTGCAGAGTGATGAGAGTGTGGAGTTTTTTAAATGCTGCCAGTTTTTCAGACAGATGGAATTTAGGAGGGAGTGGTTCCAAGGGGAAAACATCTGTGCAGTCCCTTGGGGCTGGATCTGACCATTCCAGCTGCTGAATTCCTTGTCCTTCGGCACAAACTCCAGGATGACCTGGAAAGGAGGTTTCTAAGCAGAGTTGGGTGATTTTAGGGAGCTCAAACTCATATTGAGCACAGAATCCACCTGCTTTGAAGCTTAAAAATGAGATTTTCCCACCTAAGTTAAGCTTGATTAGAATTTGTTTTATCCAAGTGAGTTTTGTGCAGTCCATGCTGAGAGCCTGGAGGTGTTTCCAGGTGGAGAATAAACCAGGATTAGTTTCCTGATGGATCAACACAAGGAGGATTAATCTGACCCAGGGTGGAGGTTCAGGATGTCTCAGAGGGTGACACCAGCAGAGCTTCAGCTCAGGATTTGTTGTGTCTCCAGTAGTAAATTAATTCTGTCTGGAACCACGTTCTGCTCTCTGGGAGCAGGGAGGGAATGGTTGGAGCTGTGTCAGGGCAGGGTCAGGTTGGATCTCAGGACAAGGTTCTTCCCCCAGAGGGTGGTTGGCACTGCCCAGGCTCCCCAGGGCAGTGGGCACAGCCCCAAGGCTGCCAGAGCTGCAGGAGGGGTTGGACAGGGTGGGATTGTTGGGGTGTCAGTGCAGGGTCAGGAGTTGGACTGGGTGATCCTGTGGGTCTCTTCCAGCTCAGGACATTCCATGATTCCAAGTTACCTGTTTCAGCTGCTCCCTGGGCCACAGACACCTGTGTGGGGAAGGTGCTGGTTGACACATCAAACCAGAGCCAAAGGCTCTGTCACCACTTCAGCAAAGGAGATGTTGGCAGCTGAATCCTGTATCCTGGTTTGCTTCCTGGTGGGAATGTGGCCTTGGAGCTGAGGATGGGTGTGGGAAGAGCAGCATGTGGGGACAGGACAAGTGGGAATGGTTTTAAACTGAAGAAGAGCAGGATTAGGTGGGATATTGGGAAGGAATTCCTGGCTGGGAGGGTGGGGAGGGGCTGGAGTGGATTTCCCAGAGAAGCTGTGGCTGCCCTTGGATCCCTGGAAGTGTCCAAGGCCAGGTTGGAGCAACCTGGGCTAGTGGAAGGTGTCCCTGCCCATGGCAGGGGGTTGCACTGGATGCTCCTTAAGGCATCCAACCCAAACCATTGTGGAATTCAATATCCAGTCCATTGAATTCTCTGTTTTGCTTCACAAAGTTCCGAGACTCCCAGAATGTTGTGTTTTTATCACCTTTGGTGTCATCAGCTGATTCTGCCCAAGATTTCTTCACCAGCTGAGCTTTTCCTGGGGCAGGGGTGACACACTCTCAGCTGGCTGTGCCCACATCCTCTGATGCATTTCCCTTGGGAGCTGAGGCTGGGAATGAGGAAGCTGCCAGACTTTGCTCGTGGGGGTTTGCTACCAACTTCCACTTTGAGCAACTTTCCTTGGTGACGCAGCAGCCGTGACACAGAGGCAGCAGCAGGAGGGCAGTGCCCTGCTGGGAAAGGAGCAGCCCCAGAGCTCTGCCCCTCTGCAGAGCTGCATCTTTGGGATGGCTGGCACGGCCCTGCAGCGCTGGACAACACCTTGTCACCCCAAAAGGTGCAGGTTGAGGCACCCGGGCAGGAAACTGGTGAGAGAGGTGGGATGAGATGCTCTGCTCCGTCCTCTGCTGCCTTGTGCTTCAGGGGTTGTCTGCTGGGAGAATGGATCTGGCACCAGGCAGGATTAACACAAGGAATTCAGGGTTTACCAGACACGTGGAAGGGGATTTGTGGCTTTCTGGAGAAGGTCTTCAATTTGGGGCAGCAGGCAGATGAGCTGTGGTTGCTGTGACAGCAGCTCATGTTGAGCTATTGGGTTTCTGCTTCCTCTTCTAAGGTTTTTGGGGACAGCCACGACCTCTGTGTGTGCTGTCAAGAGCAGGAGAAGGCTGATTGTTTGCCAGGAGCTCTGAGGCCTTAAAGTAGATAAAACCACAGGATTGTTCCAGCTGGAAAAGGCCTCAGGGATCAGCAGGTCGCGTCGATGCTCTTCGTGCCAGGGGGTTGATTTGTGCCTTCCATGTTGTTCCAGGACATGTGTGCAGCAGAAGCAACAACCTCTCTGCTCCAGCTGGAGGAGACCTTCTCAGCATGCCTGGCACGGATCGATGCCCTGGTCCTGAAGCCTCTGCTCCAGGCAGGTGAGTCACAGGAGGCTGCTCCTCTCTGAAGTTCTCACCTCGAGTCCCCGGCGCAGCCCTGAAGGGATCTGCAATGGGAACTCCGTGTTTTCTTGGAGTCAGTGGGTTGTGGAGATGTTTGATTCAGGATAGTGAGGGGTTTAGGGATGTTCATGGCCTGGCAGTCAAGCCCAGGGCTGTGGTTTTTTTGGTGTTTAGAGGTTATTCCCCATTTTAAGCAGGATCAGCTGCACACCCACTCCAGGGCTGCTTTCCATGAATCCAAAATGCATCTCACACAAACGTGACCCCCAAACTGTTCCTGTTCCTGTCCAAACTGTTCCTGTTCTCTGTCCCTGCTCTGGTTCCGTGGTTGTGCCCATCTCTGGAGGTAAAACTTGTGGGTGCAGGTTCCCAGCTGGCAGCAAATCACAGCAGCTCCTGTGACATAACAAACCCACATAAATATTCACGAGCCTGTCTGGCCGAAAGTGGTGGGACTGGATTGGGCTCAGAGGGTGGTTCCCTCTCGTGTCACTGGCTTTTTGGCCTCCCAGGAAACTGGGAATGGTTCCTTGGGAATGATTCTTTGGGCCAGGGGCAGGAAACTTCCCCCTGGTGCTCTTGTCTGAGCAGCACAGAGTTCATGGAATGGTTTGGGTTGGAAGGGACCTTAAAGATCATCTCATTCCAACCTGGCTGTGGGCAGGGACATCTTCCACCAGCCCAGGCTGCTCCAACCTGGCCTTGGACACTTCCAGGGATCCAGGGGCAGCCACAGCTGCTCTGGGCAACCTGTGCCAGGGCCTCCCCACCCTCCCAGCCAGGAATTCCTTCCCAATATCCCATCTAATCCTTCCCAGTGGGAAGCTATTCCCTGTGTCCTGTCCCTCCATCCCTTGTCCCCAGTCCCTCTCCAGCTCTCCTGGAACCCCTTCAGGCCCTGCAAGGGGCTCTCAGCTCTCCCTGGATCCTTCTCTTCTCCAGGGGAACCCCCCCAGCTCTCCCAGCCTGGCTCCAGCCCTCTAATCACCTCTGGATTTCTCCAGTTATCCTTTGGATAATGATTTGGATCAATCCTATGGCCTTGCTCCCATTTCACAAATGTGCTTCACGCTGGAAAATCAGGCTGAGCTTTAGATACAGCCAAAATATTCCACAAATCAAGGCCTCCTCACCGTGTTTCCCTCCCACCCCACACCTTTTTTTCCTCCAAGAGCCAAATGACCAGAAGGGGAAGGAGAACTTCAAGCTCTTCGTGCTCCTCAACGATCGATTCCAAGCCCTCTGGAACCTCACGGAGGAAAACTACCGGATAGTGAGACAGAAACACGGCAGCTCCGAGTGCTTCTGCATCCAGGACATTTACACCATCTGGAAAGGGGACCTGTTCCTGAGCATCTACATCCAGTAAGTGCAGAAGGATTTTGGAGTGATGCAAGGGAGCAGATTGGGTCAGAGAGAAGTTCAGGAGGGCAGAGGCTGAGCAGGGACATCAGGCACGGGCGGGTTTAAAGCCCTCGGAGGGCTGAGGGGAGAAATGTCATCAGACTCAGCTGATGGTGTGGTTTTTTGGTGAGGGAAACGGTGGGAAGTGGTGGATGGGATCAAACAAAGCACTGCCCAGTGCTGTTGCCACAGTGAATCCCATCTGCCTGCAACCCCAAGATGAAATGTTCATGGAAAGCTCCGTGGCGTGAGTTGATGTCCCACCATGAGAAATGGTTTCTGGACATCTGAGATGGCACCAAGGCCAGAAATTGTTCAATCCCACGTTTGTCCTGTTGGCCATAAACGTGGCCAAGCCTCTGCCAGCTGGGCTGGAACCATCTATGCACTTTGGCAGCACAGGAATGGGAGGTGGGCATGCTGGATCCTGGAATGCTGTTCATCCAGCCTTGCTTTTGATGGATTTTGGGCATGTGGAAGGGAGGAAGGACTATTTCTGTATTACTTTCCCTTGGAAGTAATTTTAGGAAGCGCTGCACCAGCTTTGCCTTGGTGGGAGGAGGGTTTGGAACATCCACTTGGGAGCTGACTGGGTGAATTAAAGCTGCTTTGCCCCAGGCACGTGGAAGATGAAAACTTAAGCTGAGGTTTCGGGTGAGACACGAAGGAGAAGTTTTATCTGAAGATCTCATTTCCCCTCCTTTTGAAATTAAAAGCTGGTTTTGTTGGGTGTCATGTTAAAAGAAAAAAGAGGTGGTTCCTCCCCAGCTCTGCTGACTCACCCCGTGCATTCCTGATCCTCCTTGGAATGGGAGAGGAGGAGGGAAAGGGGCCTGAAAATCAGCAATAAATAAATGTCCCTGGAAAAGGTGATCAGTGATAATTAGTGTGGATATTCTACAGGACTTAACTGAGAACACCACTCATGGTGTTTGCTTGGAAAATATGGCTTCAACTCCCTCTAGTGTGAGATGGGAAACACTGGCCAGGGACACCTCGGTGGGAATTTGCCATCAGTAGGAGAGACCTGATACTTTCATAGGATCATGGGATGGTTTGGGTTGGAAGGACCTTAAGGATCATCCAGTTCCACCCCCTGCCATGGGCAGGGACACCTTCCACCAGCCCAGGTTGCTCCAACCTGGCCTTGGACACTTCCAGGGATCCAGGGGCAGCCACAGCTTCTTTGGGAAATCCATTCCATCCCTCTCCACCCTCCCAGCCAAGAATTCCTTCCCAATATCCCATCTAAACCTGCTGTCTCTCAGTTTGAAGCCATTATTTTAAGCTCAGCCTTTGCAAATTTTTGCACAAGTTTCCTCCTGTTTGTGCCAAATCCTGGGATGATTTAAACTTCCTGTAAGGATCCAAGTGCAACAATGCAGATAAACCAAGGAGCTGGGGAAGGGGACACAAGGAATGAGGTGTCACAAGGTGACAAGGGCAGTAGCTCCCTCTCTCCCAGCCTCCTTTGGCGAGGTGGACGTGACATGACCTTTTCAAATGAGCTTCTTCCCTTCATCCCAAAACCACTGAGGCTGGAAAAGATCTCCAAGGTGGAGTCCAAACTTTGAACACTGGATCAACCAAACCATAAACCAGCCTCACTCTGAGCTGCTAAATTGTCCTCTTCCCTCTTTGTGGGAGTGAAGGAGCCTCCCAGCAGCTTCATTTCTTTAAACCTCCTCACCAGTGGCCACCTCTAACTCGGCTCACGTGCCTTTGTTGTTTTTTTCTTGCCAACAGGTATTTTGTCACTTTTGCAAACTATGTCGTGGTCCAGGGCTTCGAACACATCACCAAAAGCAAAAGGTCAGTGGGCCTTGGAATCCCCACGTGCTTTGGGTTGGAAGGGACCTGAAAGCCCATCCAGTGCCACCCCCTGCTGTGGGCAGGGACACCTTCCTCTGGCCCAGGTTGCTCCAGCCTGGCCTTGGACGCTCCCAGGGATGGAGCAGCCACAAGATGATGGGTTTCCTCTGCAGAACTCTCTCCATCTCCTTCTATCCCCACACAGCTCCTTCTGTAGGAGTGAAAGCCTGTAAATTGGGAATTTGGGGACATAGGTGAGGGTGGGACAGGGTCCTGTGGGAATGTGGCAGGAAATCTCCACCGCTTGTCCCAGAGTCTCAAGGAAACAGCAAATGAAAACAGGACCAGTGGGTCTGAGCACATTCACAGCCACTTCAGCATCTCCTGCTCTTTCACGTCTTCTCTCTCTGAGGTGGAGGCAGCACGGGGAGTTTGGGAGGCAGAGGAGTGGCAGCCTGCAGAAAAACTAATTAATGAGCCTTTACCTTAATTGCCCACCTTGCAGCGAGGCCTGGAAGCTGCACAAGACGGTGCTGAAGCAGTTCCTGACAGACTTCACCTCTGAGACCTCCATGTCCCTGGCCCTGTACACTGTCCTTCACAAACCCCTCCAGGATCACATCCAGCAGTACCTCCTGCTCCTCACCAAGCTCAAGGAGGCCCTCAAAGAGGTAGGAAGCTCGGTGTGATGTTCCTGGCTTATTAACACCCCGGGGCTCTGTGGATGTGCCGAGGGAATCCAAAGCAGGATGGAAGGAAAACAGTTTCCAGGGGACAGCTGGGGTGGAAATAACCAGCAGTGGTGAAGCACAGCCCAGCTGAAGGTCTCAAAGCAACCAACAGTGGCCACTTCAGCCTGATGTGGGCCACTCGTCGCGGGGAGAAGCTGCTGAAGGTCAAATGACCGGCCTGGGGTTGCTCATTTCTGCTGGTGGCTGGATTTAGGAGGCTCTCCTGGAAGAGGGGGTTGGAGGGTTTGTTCTCGTGCCTGAATTGCAGAATCGATAGGGCTGGAAAAGTCCTCCAAGGTCATCAAATCCAACCTTGGGCCAAATACCACCATTGCCACTAAACCATCTCACAACGTGCCACATCCACTTGTTTTTTGAGCCCTTCCAGGGGTGGTGACTCCACCACTTCCCTGGGAAGCCCCATCCAGTATTTAACCCCTCTGTCAGTGAAGACTTTTTCCTTAATATCCAACCTGAGATTCCCTTGGCCCAGGGATGAAGTGTCCCTCAAGCCCTACCTCCTTTTCCCAGGGCTCTGAGAAGGACGTGGTCAGCAGTGTCATCAAGGAGTATGTGAAGCTGGACTCTTTCATCAGCCAGGTCCTGGATGAAGCCTGTTTCACCAAAGCCTTATGGAAATCCTTGGGCTGCAAATTCACCGTGAGTCCTGGGTGGAGAAGGGGGAGCCTTGTTTGAAGGTCTTGCATTTCTATGTTCCCCTGGAGGAAAGTGAACATGGATCAAGAATTTAAGACTTGAAGTCAACAGGGTTGGGTGGAAGTGTTGGAGAAACCTGATGGTCACTGGGTGGTTTGAAGTTAAGCTCTGAGTCCGGCTGTGCTGTCGCAGCTTCCAGCCCGGCCCAGATGAGCTTGAGTTGTGTGTCCTCTCCTGGCTCCTGATGTTTTGGTGCTCCATCCTCACCCCTGTGGTTCCCCACGTGCAGGACATGCTGTGTGTTCCTGAGAGGAGGCTGCTGGAGGACAGCAGGAACCTTCCCATCTCCACCAGCACCAACCGATCCGACCGGATCCTGCTCTTCGACGACGTCCTTGTGCTCATCCAGGTGAGTCTTGCAGCCCCTCAGGGGGACTGGATGGAGAAAGGACAGAGAAATTCAGGCTCCTCTGGTGCTGAAAATACAGCAGAGCTTGGCTGGTGGGGAAACTTTGTCTCAGATCTGTCCACCTGGGGTTTGCGCTGGAGAATAAAGGAAAACCCCAAGGAGAAGGAACAGAGGAGCATCCACGTAACTTCCCTCAGTCAGTTTGCACCACAGGCACCTGTGGAGTGATCCAAGCCCATTCCTGCAGCTGATTTTGGTCCTTATCTTATTCAAAATGGGCCAAAGGGTCTGATGGCTCAAGGATGTGACACTGTATAAACTAAATAAGACCTTCCATAGTTGACTCGGTTGGTGGCACAACCAGGAGGTGGTTTTGGGGCTCTTTGGGGTGTTTTGGGGCCTGGGTGTGGGGCAGACAGGGAGTGTGTGTGCAGCCATGGCCAGCAGGGTGGATGATCCACGTTCAAAGCTGTTCTGTAGCACGTTAAGCCCAGCTTGGCTTGCTCTGTGATCTAACAGGGCTTTCTTCATGTTCTCCTCTCTTTAGTCCTGTGCCAGCCCCTCAGGTGTCCCAACATGCTGCCTTGGGAGCTGCTGGGTCTCCCCAACCCTTCCAAGCCTTTGTGATAACACAGGGTCTAGGCCTGGGGAAGCAGGGTGGTGATTATCTCCTCCAGCTTCCCGTGGTGGATTCCTCAGCACTGATCCTGCTGGGAGCAGGTGCCCCCAGGCTCCCTTTAGGTCCATGGGTGCTGGGTGTGGTTTATCTGACCTGATTTGGAAGCTCTGAGTCCGCTGAGATGACTCATGTCCTCAGCTCCATTGACTAAGAGCACAGGGTGACTGCTGAGAGGGATCTACACCTCTTATGGTCCCGTGGTGGGAGGTGCCTCTGCCCAAAGGAAGGTGCAGAAATGTGCCCAAATCAATAATAGGGATTTTATTTAATGGTAAATGAGGTAGAGAGAGAGAAAGAAATAGAAAAGAGGGGAGGGGGAGAGAGAGATCAAGCAGATCATCACTGCTCCATGGATCCAGTGGTGTCCTGATGGAACTTCTTCACCCTGGGCTTCTTGGTGGGGTCCTGGAGTGGTCCTGGGGGTGCCACCTTCATACTCCAGGTTTTGGGTATCCATGGGGTGGCTGCAGATGTTGTTCCCATAATTGGGGTGAGGTGTGTGAGCAGTTGTTCCCTTTCCTACAGGGGGAATTTTTCTCTAGGATGTGCCCATGAGATCTGACCTCCACCAGGCCTTGGAATTAGCACCTTCCTGTCCCAAATTCCTCTCTTCTGTGCTTATCCCAAGTTCCCCCTGGGGTGGGTGATTTTATGGCAAGTCCCTTCTGTGGGTTTGGCAGTTTGGGAGAGGCAGCTGTGCTCCTCAAGTCCTTCCAACATCTCCCTTCATGCACAGGTCCCCCCTCTGTGTCCCATCTGCTGCTGAGGCTCTTGCTGAGACTTGGGGGGTGGAACTGGGCTGGACTTGGGTGGCTGGGAGGGGTCTGCAAATAAAGGCTGGGAATCTGCACATTCCTTCCTTCCCAAATCTGCTGGATGCATCAGTGATTAATTTGTGGTGGAGTCCGTAGTACCCCTACCTGACCTTGGCCATCCACGTCCTCACACGTGACTCTGTGTAAATTTAAAATCAAATAGAGTCTAAAATGAAGTGAATATTAATTATTTTAGAATTAAATACAGTCTAAAATTAAATACAGTCTAAAATTAAATACAGTCTAAAATTTAAATATAGGAAAAATAAATATTAAAAATAAATATAGGAAAATTAAATATAGTCTAAATGTATAATAAATATACTAAAAAAGTAAATATAGAGGAAAATAAATATAGGAAAATTAAATATAGAAATACTTTGCCCAGTATTTCAGCCATTTTAGTATCTTCTGTTTGGGGTGTTATTGGTCAAAATAGTGACTCAATAATAATGACTTTTTTAGCCTCCAAGGTCTTTGTTATGGATTGGGACAGATATGTGACCACAAAGGAGGGAATTCCCAGTGCTGCCAGTCTTGCTCTGTCATTCCAGGGATTGGCAGAGCAAGGGCAAAGTGGGATGTTTCCACCACTAAGGAGAACATCTCCTCCCCTTTGTTGCAGGGAAACAGCTTCCAGAGTTTTGATCTGAAGCTCGTGTGGGTGGACGAAAACTGCGGGGAGAAATCGGCTCCAGGACTGTAAGTGAGGAATTCCCACCTGGACCTTAACAAAAAATAATAGGAGAGTTCAAGTTGATGGTGAAACTGTGAGGAAACAGCTCAGAACTTTGTGCCATCTCCTTTCCCAGTGGTGGGACTGTGCTCTGGGTTATTGGGGCACCTTTCAGGTGGAGTCACAGCAGCTTGGGCTTTGCTCAGCTTTGCTGACAGCTTGGAATCCCAGGATCACTGAGGTTGGAAAAACCCTTCAAGGTCACAGAGTTCACCCTATGACTGATGCCCACCTTGTGCCCAGCCCAGAGCACTCAGTGCCACATCCAGGCCTTCCTTAGGCACCTCCAGGGCTGGGGACTCCAAACCTCCCTGGGCAGCCCCTGCCAAGGCCTCCCCACCCTTTCCAGGGAGAAATTCCTCCTCATGTCCAACCTGAGCCTCCCTTGGCCCAGCTGGAGGCCGTTCCCACTCCTCATTATTAATTAATGCCAATTAATAACAGGGTGATTTAGGCTCCAGACCTAGAGAACCAAGTTGACTAGTTGAGCATTTCTTCAGGAGGCAAAACCAGCTGTAAAAGCTCCATTCTGAATGGGAAAGGGAAGGGCAGGAGCTGCTGTTGGACTGAGAAATGTGTTCCCACAGTCTCTGCAATGTCTTTTCCCTCCCAGGCACGGGCTGCGCATCACAACCCCAGAAGAAACCTTCTTCCTCTCTGCCAAAGACCCGCAGATGAAGGTGGGTCCTTGGGATTTTTGCCATCTATTTTTTATTTCAAGCAGAATAATCAGCAGAGTGGGGGTTGATCTGGGGGCTTTTTTGGCCCCTTGGCCAAACCAGTTGTGTATTAGATGGCTAGAGGTGGCTTGGATGGGTCCCAGAATCCCAGACTGTGCTGGGTTGGGAGGGACCCACAAGGATCATCCAGCCCAAGGAGTCCCACCCTGTGCCCCAGAGGATCATCCAAAGGCTCCTGGAGCTCTGGCAGCCCTGGTGCTGTGCCCACTGCCCTGTTGGTTGCAGGTGAAAAGCTGCTGGAAGTTCTGTGCCCTTAACAGTCCCATCACCGTGGTCCTGTGCCCAGCTGGAGATTCAGGCTCAAATACCATGGAATTATTCATTCCTGCCCCATCCAGCTTGCCAAGATAACCCCCGTGGCTGCTGTAGACGCGTCACATTCCAAAGGGTTTGGTGGGAACCCCACAGTTGGCTGCTGTTTCTCCTGACATAACTCCTGCTGGGAGCTGGGCTGTGTCCCCCTGGGTGACCTGTGCTGTCCCTGTGCCCACAGGCGGTGTGGCAGTGGAAGCTGAAGCAGGCTGTGCGCCAGGCACTCCACGGGAAGCGGGATTTCCCCCTGTGGGGCAGGAGTGGTGAGGGCAGTGAGCCCCCGGCCTGTCGCTTCTTCACCTACGTCTTCAGGCTGGAGGGCAGGTTCAGGAGCGCGGCCTACGAGGGCGAGTGGCACTGGGGGAAGCCCCATGGCAAGTAAGGAACCTTTATTTCCCCCTTTTCCTGGCCAAAAACCACTCAAGGCTAACCCTGCTGTCTCTGTGGAGCTCTGCCCGGACCCCCTGGGTGCACGAGGGGAGGTGTAGAACCGTGGAATGGTTTGGGTTGGAAGGGACCTTAAATCATCTCGTTGCACCCCCTGCCACGGGCAGGGACACCTCCACTAGCCCAGGTTGCTCAAAGCCTTATCCAACCTGAACTGGGGGCATCCACAACCTCCCTGGGCAACCTGTGCCAGGGCCTCAGCACCCTCACAGGAGAAAATGTCATCCCAATATCCAAAGCAGTGTGGAAGGCAGGTGATTCCCAGCTGGGGTGGAGAGAACCCTGTGCAAACTGAGTGGGAGGTCAATTCTCCTGCCTGAATCACAGAATCATTAAGGTTGGAAAAGACCCCCAGGGTCATCAATCTTCACCCAAATCCCTCCCTGTCCACTCAACCACGTCATGAAGTGCCACATCCACTCGTGGAGCACTTCCAGGGGTGGTGGCAACATAATAAGGTTGTTGGAGGTGCCACAGGGGGGGACATGAATTGCTTTGTTCCGTGAGAGGGCCTGGAACACCAGCTCTGGGCTGGTGATTGCCTGGGGTGCACTGGGCTTTCTGGTTCCTGCCTCACTTGTTCCTAAAGGGAAATCTGGTTTTGAGGGCAGGCTTAGCAAAGCCTGAGTCCTGAAATATGCTCTGTTGTGTTGGAGGTGTCTCATTAGTGCTGCTGGTTTGTGTATTAAATCTGCCCCTAATGGTGTGGTGATGGTCACACTCAGGGTGCTGCATTGACTGAGGCCTCTAATTAGGGTTTACACTTGACCTCATGGCAGATCTCAGCCTGAGGCATAAAAATCTTATATTAGAATGACAAAAAACCCCAAACCAAACCAAAAAATAACCAAAAAACCCCAATAAAAACCCATTGCTTGTGAATAAGAGAAAAGTTTGATCCCAGGCTATCAAAACTCTGTTTTAAGATCAGAGCTTTTATCAAGAAATTTAAAAAAAATTAAATCCAAAAGAAGCTCAAGTACATTTAATGGGAACATGAATCCAAGTTGAAGCCAGCTCTGACGAAAGGGAATGGTCTGGAAATCAAATGGTCCCAACCAAAATGTCTTTGATATAGGATAGAGCACAGTCACTGTTTTTTTTGGGAAGAAAGATGAAATATAACCAACCTCCCCAGGCACAAAAATGGTCTAATTTGGAAGTTTTGTGCTCCCAGAGTTGTGTTCTGTTCACAGCTACTACTGAAGCAAAAAGGATGTAGAGAAGTGGTTTGAAAGAGCCTTAAAATAATGAGAATATTCAGACTCAGAAATGGTTTGGGTTGGAAAGGATCTTAGAGATCATCAATTTGCAACAAGCTCAATCCTGAATTTTCTGTGGGAGGGACTGTGCTGTGCCCTAGAACAGCCTTGAATAGGTGGTTGGGGTAGAGTTACACCTGAGGATACACTTCACATCATCCCCACCTCCCCCAGCACCTGAACCCCTGACAGGGACCTCTGTTTGACAGAAACCCCCTGTCTGGAGGTGGTGGACAAGCTCCTCTTCTTGCTCTTTGTCTCCTTCCCCTTTAGGATTTGATAATGGAGATCAAATAAATAGATCAGTAAATTCCTCTGCTGCTGCAGATGGAGTGACTTGACTGAGGCGTCCCAGGAACTTTGGGGCAGAATTAAGTGACTTCAGAGTTTTAAAACCTGGACTTTGAGTTGCTTAATCATGTGATTTCACTTCCCACTCCTAACATTTCTGTGCTGTGTGACCTGGTGCTAATGGAAGGTTACGGAGCAGGAACCCTGGCCTGGATGGCAGGGCCACCTCTGAGGGGGAGGCAAAGCATGTGAGCAGGGCTGTAGGAGTGGGAATTAGGGCTTTCAGCAAAAACATCTGGGTTCCCCACTGGTCTGTCCCAGTATTGCAGGTGACCTGGGGTGGGGGAAGGAGATACTCCCACTGAGAAGCTGCTTCAAGCATCCCCGTGGCTGGAGCAGACACTGAACTGAGCTGGAAGGGACCCCCAGGGATCATCCAGTCCAACCCCTGGCCCTGCCCAGGACACCCCAACAATCCCACCCTGTGCCTGGAGCGTTGTCCAAACCCTCCTGGAGCTCTGGCAGCCTTGGGGCTGTGCCCACTGCCCTGGGGAGCCTGGGCAGTGCCAACCACCCTCTGGGGGAAGAACCTTTCCCTGAGATCCAACCTGACCCTGCCCTGACACAGCTCCAGCCCTTCCCTCATCCTCCTTGGCTTCTCCCCTTTGCTGGCATTCAAACCAACAAAGCAAAAGGAGCTGTGTTTTAAATCCCCTTAAATTTAACCTGACCAGTTCCTTGCAAAACCCCCAAAAAGAGCCCTTTTCGTGTGGGTGTTTAAAACAACAACCTCGGTGAAAGTCAAACAAACGTGTCATGGTTTTGGTGTTGCACCATCTTTGGTTAAACTGAGAGACAGTGGGTTTAGATTGGATGTTAGGAAGGAATTCCTGGCTGGGAGGGTGGGGAGAGACTGGGATGGATTTCCCAGAGAAGCTGTGGCTGCCCCTGGATCCCTGGAAGTGTCCAAGGCCAGGTTGGATCAACCTGGGCCAGTGGAAGGTGTCCCTGCCCATGGCAGGGGTGGAATGAGATGAGCTTTCAGGTCCCTTCCAACCCAAACTGGTCTGGAATTGTGTTGTCTCTGGCTGGGGAATGTGCAGGGATCTGTCTGTGTCTGGGATGATGCAAGAATGAACACGGTGGGTGGGTGGGGTGGAGCAGGAGCCCAGGAGGGAGGGACATGGATTCATGGAATTTGCCCATCAGGGTGACCCCTCTAGTCTCACTTTGCATTGTTACCTCCTGTAATCACTTCTCCAACCCCCACACAAAAGCAGATGGAAAGATATGATCCCTTCAGGCCAGTGCTTGTCTCCTTTGTTCTCCTGGTGCCCAGGGAAGCTCTGGTGTCATTATGGTGTCTGGGGGGATGTGCCAGGCTGGAACTTCAGCTTAATCACACTGGTTTAATCACATGCTGCAGTGAAACCAGGATCATGTGCAAGGTCCTGAAGGGATGACAAGCACCTCTAGAAAATGCTTTTGAGATTAGGGAACTTGGAAGTGGATTCTTCCCACTCGTTCCAGAGCAGGAAAACATTGTGGCATTAAATCCTTATGGTATTAAATCCTCACAGTGCAAAGCAAAGTCCCAGAGGTTCCTGGAGAACTTGTGTGTCCCTGTCCTCTGAGGAAATATTTGATGGTTCCAACCCAAACTGGTAATGGTTTGGGTTGGAAAGAACCTTAAGGATCATCCAGTTCCACCCCCTGCCATGGGCAGGGACACCTCCCACTGTCCCAGGTTGCTCCAACCTGACCTTGGACACTCCCAGGGATCCAGGGGCAGCCACAGCTTCTCTGGGCAACCTGTGCCAGGGCCTCCCCACCCTCCCACCGTGTGTGGGTTGTGCCTGGATCCCCCCTGTTGCAGCTTTGGGGTGTTGTGTGACCTCCCTCGTGAGCTGACTCTCTGAATTCCAGGGGGACGCTGAAGTGGCGCGACGGACGCAACCACGTCGGGGATTTCAAGGAGGGCTTGGAGCACGGGTAAGCCTTGGAAAACAGGGGCTTCCTGGCTTTCAAATGTGCTTCCAGAGGGATGTCCTGGCTTGAGCTGAGGATGTTGGAAGCTGGAGAGAGAGGATTGGTGCTGACTACAAGGAAAGAGCCATGGGCAGATGAGCTTTTCAGTGCAGACATTTGCATCCATGTGGACGTTCCCGTGGATGGACCTGATCCCTGCTGGCTAAATCTGTGTTCATTCATTCCTAGGAAGTGCCTCAAAAAGTTATTTTTAGGTATCTTTAAAAGCTTCCCTTAAGTGAGGAGTTTTCAAGGGTAAGAAACCACACTATGAAATACAAGTGTTATTTATCTATTTTTTGGGGGGTTTTTTTGAAAGTAAGATTTTTACATTGCTCGTTTTCACAAGAATTCCAGAAAAGGTGAGGCTTTTAAGGGGAAAAAATATCTCAGGTATTTTGTGTAAGGAATAACAAAACATCTAACTTAGGGGTTTGGGGTTTTTTTTGAAAGTAAGGCTTTTAGAGGCCTCACTTTTTACAAGAATTCCAGAATAGATGAGGGTTTTAAGGGGAAAAAAATATCTCAGATACTTTGTGTAAGGAATAAAAGAAACGTTGAATTCAGCCCCTAAACTGGGGAAGGGGTAAAAAGGGGGAAAAACCAACACTGAAAGTCAGTCTGGAGAAGGAACAATGAGTAACTGTGAGTGCAGCTCACAGGGAGATGAGCTTCTCCTTGGACCAAGTCCAGGTGAACTTGGATTTAGTGACACCTGGAAATAGTGGCAGAGGTAGAGTTGACCCCCAATCCCATAAATGAGGTTGGAAATCTGGAGGTCCTTGGCTTTGAAACTTCATCCAGTAGGTCTGAGTTGCCTTTTTCCCTGCTGAGCTCTTCCATGTGCCTCTCCCTGTGTCATTCCAGCTTTGGGATCTGCCTTGTCCCCCGCCAAGCTGAGGACAGGTATGACTGTTACAAGTGCCACTGGTACGAGGGCAAGATGAGAGGCTACGGCATCTGTGAGTAAGTGACACCCACAGGTGGGTCCTGGGGGGAAAAAGGGGTGTTCAAAGGGTGGGATGTGCCCATCTCATCCCATCTGCTGGGAATTTGGATGGAACCTGCTCTGGAAAGCACTGGTTTTGGGCANGTGTCCTGTCTCTCCATCCCTTGTCCCCAGTCCCTCTCCAGCTCTCCTGGAGCCCCTTTAGGCACTGAAGGTGCTCTGAGGTCTCTCTGGAGCTTTCTCTCCTGCAGCACCATCCTCATCTTTGCCGAGGTCACACGTGGCTTGTACCCAGATGAGTTGGCCCCTGTGAAGCCTGGACTGTCCATGGTTGATGCTCACATTGACTCCTTTCCCTGCCCCAAGTGTGCCAGGAGAGCACAGAGCCCGATTTTCCAGCTGGGATAGGCCTGTAGGACCTGCCTCCCTCCAACCTGCATGTTCTGCTCCTTATTTATGACTCCAACTCAGAGCAGCCCTTCTGACAGAGACCAGCCCAGGAGAAGGGGTGGTGGCCACCACAGAAAGACTCTGGATCAGCCAGTGGTCACTGTGATCTGGCTGGTGAGAGGCCAAGGGCTGAGTGGCCTCTCCCAGGACAATTTCAAACCTGTTGTGTCCTTGGAAGCTGTGGAGTGACAAGTTGGGTGATGAACATTCCTCATAGGGAATGACTATCAGTCAAATATCTGGAATATNCAGCTGGGATAGGCCTGTAGGACCTGCCTCCCTCCAACCTGCATGTTCTGCTCCTTGTTTATGACTCCAACTCAGAGCAGCCCTTCTGACAGAGACCAGCCCAGGAGAAGGGGTGGTGGCCACCACAGAGGTGAAGACAAGGCTTCCTGTTGATCTGATCTACAGTGGTCACTGTGATCTAGCTGGTGAGAGGTCAAGGGCTGAGTGACCTCTCCCAGGACAATTGCAAACCTGTTGTGTCCTTGGAAGCTGTGGAGTGACAAGTTGGGTGATGAACATTCCTCATAGGGAATGACTATCAGTCAAATATCCGGAATATTTAGCAGGATGGTGACCCTGATCTGCCCCCTCTCCTGGCCTCCCATTCCAAGAGGAGCTCTCAGGTAGTCCCAGAGTTAAATCCTGTGTCCCTGCAGGTATGGGAATGACCTGGTCTACAAAGGTTACTTCAAGGACAACGTGCGCCAGGGCTTTGGGATCCTGGAGAACTTCTCAGCTGAACATCCCTTCAGATACACAGGACAGTGGGAGAACGACAAAAAGAACGGATATGGAGTCTGGGAAGACAAAGACAGGTGAGGGTGGGGTGGGTCAGAGGTGGCTTTAGGTGTGTGACAGTTTTGGCCCTCTGGTGGTGGGGTGAAAGCCTCGTGTTTTGCTGGGGAGGTTTGGGGAGGTGGGATGTGTTCAACCTCTCCTGGAAGGCTTGAACTCCTGGGAAAGCCTTGTGTGGACTGAGTTTGTGTGGGACATGTGGAAGTTGTGCTGCACAGAATTATGTCAGGTAAAACTGCCCTCAGAAAGGGACACATTAAATTCATTAAGATCTCAGAAAATGGGGAAAAGCCCCCATAATTTGTTTTCTGTTGCATTCCAGAGGGGAGAGATACATAGGGACGTGGCTGGATGATCACAGGCATGGCCAAGGCATCGTGGTGACCCAGTCAGGTGTCTGCTACCAGAGGACATTCCACGCTGATAAAATGGTGGTGAGTGCACACTGTCAGTGGGCTCTGGCAGCCAGCAAGGGAAAAATTAATTATTCACTCCTTAATGAATCAATGAGGGCAATTGGAGAGCAAGAAGGTGAGATCTCAGGAAAAGATTCCTCTCCCAGAGGGTGGTTGGCACTGCCCAGGCCCCCCAGGGCAGTGGGCACAGCCCCAAGGCTGCCAGAGCTCCAGGAGGGTTTGGACAATGCTCTGAGGGACAGGGTGGGATTGTTGGGGTGTCCTGGGCAGGGCCAGGGGTTGGACTTGGGTGATCCTTGGGGGTCCTTTCCAGCTCAGGGTATCCTGTGATTTTACTGTAACAATATTTTTGAAGAACAAGACCTGGATTAAGTCCTGATTCTTATCACCCCCCTGAGGTGTGGGGAGGAACAAGACCTGAGACTGTCACTTCTCCTTGCTCATCCTAAGGCCCCTTGTAGGTCTGGCTGTTCAACTGTCCCAGTTACACACCAGGAGTCACAAGTGAAGTGTTGCATGGTTGTATCTCCCTCAGGATGGTTGTATCTCCCTCAGGGTGGTTGNCCCTGAGGTGTGGGGAGGAACAAGACCTGAAACTGTCACTTCTCCTTGCTCATCCTTAGGCCCCTTGTAGGTCTGGCTGTTCAACTGTCCCAGTTACAGACCAGGAGTCACAAGTGAAGTACTGCATGGTTGTATCTCCCTCAGGGTGGCTCCATATCCCTCAGGGTGGCTCCATATCCCTCAGGGTGGCTCCATATCCCTCAGGGTGGCTCCATGTCCCAAAGGATGCCTCTATATCCCTCAGGGTGGCTCCATGTCCCAAAGGATGCCTCTGTATCCCTCAGGGTGGCTCCATATCCCAAAGGATGGCTCCGTATCCCTCAGGGTGGCTCCGTATCCCTCAGGGTGGCTCCGTATCCCTCAGGGTGGCTCTCTATCCCTCAGGGTGCCCAGAGGGGTTGTGGACTCTCCGTCCCTGGAAGTGTCCAAGGCCAGGTTGGAGCAACCTGGGCTGGTGGAAGGTGTCCCTGCCCATGGAAGGGGGTGGAACTGCTTGTTCCTTAAGGTCCCTTCCAACCCAAACCAGTCTGGAATTCCATGATACTCCATCTCTCTTGGAGATCACGAAATCTTCACCTTTCCAGTGTGAGTTTCCCTGTGCCAGGTTTTGGTGTCATTGAAAGTTCAGCTGTTGGTGGGGAGAGCAGAAGGAGCTGGCATCGCTCAGACTGGCACAGGAATCAAAGCTTTGCTTCTCCTCAAAAACATGTGCTTAAAAAAACAAACAAGCCCTTCCCCACTCACCAAATCACCAAATTTACCGTGGAAACCTGGGTGGAAGCGCTTCCCATAAAACCCCCATCTGCAGGGAACCAAAAGAAAAGCTGCCAAAGGCTCCTTTAACTTCCCAAGGCTTCCAGGTGGGGAGCAGCCACTTCAGCTTTCCCAGTGGAAATTGGTGTGACCGAGAAGCTTCCCTTGGAAACCTTTTATTGTTTTGCCAGATAGGGTTTTTTTCCAGCAAGGAAACCATTCCAGTGGAAAATGTGTTACAGATCTATGAGTGACCACATTTTCTGGCTGGTTTGGGTTCTTAGAAACCTCAGGGCCTAAACCCACCCAGAAGAAATATAAATTATCCTGTGTCTTCCCTGTGTCCTGCTGCTCCTTCCCTAAAACTTGTGCTCCTGAAAGCAGGGTGGGACTGGGGAGGCAGCGGAATGTGTTGTTTAAGGAATGTTTGGGAGCAGCTTGTTGAAGCCCTGTTGACTGCACAGCAAGGGATAAAGTGAATTCCAGGTTTAGGCTGGATATTGGGAAGAGTTTCTTCCTCCAGAGGGTGATTGGGCACTGAGCAGGCTCCTGAGGGAAGTGGTCATGGAACAAATCCTGCCAGAGCTCCAGGAGCATTTGGACAACGGGGACAGGGTTGGGATTGTTGGGGTGTCCTGGGCAGGGCCAGGAATTGCACTGGGTGATCCTCGTGGGTCCCTTCCAGCTCAGGATATTCCATGATCCTGTTTTCTCATACTCACGTTTCCAAGGGTGACACAATTGGCTCCAATCACCTAAAAAGCCCTCGGATTGGGAGCAGCACGAGTGTGACCCCTGTGACAAGTCCTGGTGACCATTCTTAGCACAGGATCCTGCTTTTTGCTCCTTTTCCTGGGAAAACTAATGTAGTAGTTGTACAAAACCTCCTGACCCCAGGACTTCTCATGGGGGG
>VYXB01001235.1:0-10153 GCA_013397135.1 Pachyramphus minor | reverse complement strand
CCTTGAACAATATTGCTCTTACAGACCTCTATTCAGGAATCTTTCCTAATTCAGGTTCTGATCAAAAAGTGCATTGAATTCAGCTGTAATAATCTTTGGACTGACTCCAGCCAAGTAATATAAAACAGGGTTAAAGATTAATACAGACGAACATTTCTCCCCAACTTCCACTACACATGACATATATTGAACATACATATACACATACAAAAAAAACCAAAACACCAAAACAAAACCAAACCAAAAAATAAACAAGACAAATTTAAGTAAAAACTTACAGCCTTAATGAAGCAAAATTGTTCCCAGATTCAGGTTGAACTGACGAAGATATTTTTTCTAAAGCAATGGGGCTTATTTATAATAAAAAGTAGAATAAAGAAGAAAAAAGGAATTTCAAAAATCAACAAAAGCTTTTTTTGAAATAAATTTGTTTAGGTGGTTTCTAGCTAAAATTTAATGGGTTTACAGTTGCGGTCTGGAATACATTTGTTTCCCACTAAACAAAAACAAATATAAGCCAAACTTTGTATGTTCTACAAGTCTATCATTGTTTTCCTCCTTGCTTGCCTTCACTGGCTACTTCTTCTTCTTTCACTGCTGAACTTCTATCCTGTCTTAGCATTTTATTTGGAATTCTTACATATACTTTGTATGTGTTAGAAATTATGCATCCTTGTTCTGTTCTGATTTCTTAAAGAGTTTATCAGCAAAATTCTGTACTTCTTCTTATTACTTGAGACACATGCACCTATGAAACACTATCTAGTGAAATTTTCTCAATATATTTCTCTATGTACAATACTATTAGCACATGTTGGAAAACTATTTTATTCATAAAAACTCCCTAAAACCTATCCTGTTGAGGAATCAAATCTACAAATACATTCCATTTTCTATCCATCTCAGTAATTTCTAATTGTTTAGGAGTCTCTGTGAACAGCATATGGATATAGATTTCTGTTGGATTGTACATTGAACAGCAGGGTGTTACTGCCAAAAATATTCTATGTCATTCTCTTTGTTGAAGCTGTATATCCTAGCAGCAGCAAGGTAAACAGACTTCTTAAGTTTATGACAGTTGATATAAACAGGAATGCTTTAGTCTTCTTGTATGGAAATTCCTCATTTCATTGTATTGTTTTCCCTCCTGAACTTTTTTCTATGAAACATCATTCCATAGAAATATTACATGATTCACTATATGTATATACACTTTGCCATTTCAACAGTCTTCCTTCCCATTTCAAGACAGGTTGAAGTGGAAAAAAACCCCATCTGCATAATTCTCACTGTTTCTCTCTGCATGTGTATACACATTAGGCATCTATACACTTGTCAAAAGAAGATAGGAGAGAGTTAATTTTCTTCATAGCAGCTCCTACACGGCTATGTTTTGGACCCGTGATGAAAAGTGTATTGATAACACGGGGATGCTTTCATTAGCACTGAGCAGTGCTTGCGCAGAGCTAAAGCCTTTTCTGCTTCTTGACGCACTCCTCCAAGGAGATTGGGGGTGCACAAGAATTTGGGAGGGAACACAGCCGGGACAACTGACTCAAGAGACAACAGGGATATTCCATACCATATGGCAGCATGCACAGCAATCAAAGCTGTGGGGAACAAGGAGGAAGGGGGGGTATTCAGAGTTATAGTATTTGTCTTCCCAAGTATCTGTAAGGTGTGATGAAATCCTGCTCTCCTGGAAATGCCTAAATGTGTGCTTGCCCGTGAGAATTAGTGAATTAATTCCTCATGTACTTTGCTTGTGCATGCAGCTTTTTTCTAGCTATTAAACTGCCTTTATCTCAATACTCACTGTTACCCTTATTTTTATTATTTTTATTTATTTTATATTATAATGTATATTACCCTCTACCTCATCCCACTGCAAGGGATGTGAACAAGCAGCTGTGTGGGGTTGAGATGCCTACCAATAACAACGTTATACCTACACATTAGCTGTCTTGTCAACAGTTAGAATAATGTTGCTGAAAGAAATAGTGTTCCCCACGTAACTTTTTCCTGGTTCGCCAGATAGTATCAGCATTTTGCCATTCTTCCAGGGTTTTTCATTGGCTCACCACTTCCTACTTGTCAGTTAGAAGAAAAGCAGCAAATATTGGAGGGAAGTAGTCTTCACTCAGCCAGATTTAGTTAATGAAGTAGAAAAACCCATCAAAGTTTGCAGAAAGGAAACCAAAAGAGTGGTTGTTGCCAGTCTGTTCTTTTGTTCATTTCCTTTTTTAGCATATTGGACTCTATGTTGAATGTTGTTCTTGACACAGGTAACCCACAGGAGCCAGGCTGTGTCAAGTGATGTTATACAACCAGAAAGATATGTAAACATTTGAGATTTGTTTAAAATGACAAGTAATGATGATAGTATACATGAAATCTATAACCATGGCATGTAGAAGGTATAAGTAAAGCATCCCTCTCTCAATCTGTATGTCTCTCAGCCACGTCTGTTTGTCCATCCTCCATTCATCCATCCATCCACCCAAGACATGTTTGACAATTTCTTATGAATCTCATGAGTACTTCAGGAATCTTGTTAAATGAAAATGGATACACCACTTTTTGCCTATGACTTCATCTATAATTCAGTACTTTAGATATTATATCAATCCTATCCTATCTTATCATACCATATTATATCATATTATCATATCATGTGTCAGATATTTTGATTCTTCTTTTCCTCAGTAGACTATAGTCAACATATAATCGATATTAATAATCTGCATATTTAAGTTTTCTGAAGTGGCTTGTCCAAACAAAACCTATTTGTTTCTTTCCTTTTTGTAAGACTTTACTTAGATGTTGTTGTTGTTAAGGATTTGTCTGGTTATTTATCCAGAATTTATGTGCTCTTTGGGAATAGACGACCTTTTCAGCTGCATGATATACTTGACAATTCAGAGCTGTTCTAGCAGGCAATAGTTTCTGAACCAACAGAAAGTTTTATTTATGAAATAAGGGTGTTTTTCCCCCAGTGTTTATGTCTGGGAATAAATATCTAAGGTAGTATGGGTATTTTATTAATATGCTAATATAATATCAAGTATTTCCTATGGCTTTGAACAGTTTTGTAATTTTATGCCATACTTTCTAAAAGAAAAACTCCCATGAACTCTACTGATATCTCTACAGACAGATATTGGGAAGCAGATTTTTTTTAAGTATCTGACAAATCTTAATTATAATCAAATGATAATCATTTCTGTAAAAGCCTGCCAGGGCTCAAACTGAAGTCTTGGACTGAAGGTGTTCCACTATCCTCTAGGAACAAATTATTTTCTCCTTTGAACGACTTCTTTTAGGTTTATTTTATGCGGAAGTCACAAAGTCCTGGGTTCTGCTGCCCTCCGACTCACTCTAAGACAAGGAGACAAGTGGTCCCTAGATCTCTTCTAATGAAAGGCAACGGAAGGTAGATGAAGTATGCTGCAATATATTTTAATTTTTCCTAGCAGAGCACAGCATTTCAGTCACTATTCCATGCCTCAACTAATTTGAAGTGCTACTAATATTACTTTTATTGAAGTGGGATGAAGTAATAGTTGGTGCAAAACTTGGCAGTATAGCTTAATTATACTTTTCAAACACCTAGATGGTCTGGAGATACATAGAAGCAAAAGTGTTGCAGAGCAATCTCTACCCAGGCCAGTTTTATGAAAAAAATTAAATGCACAGTCATTTTCAATAACATACTGGTTTTTACAACACTTGATTTCATATTGTTGCCTGTTTTTTTTTGTATTTAGTTGTGATCAAGTGAGTGAGTTTCAATTTGGTGCAGTTGCAGTAGAGAACATAACCAAGACCCCTGAATAGTTAATGCTACCTTTTATCCTTTATCACTTTCTTTTATGAGCTAAGGGATTGTTCATTCAAATTCCTCTAATCCTCATAATATCTTGGCCATTATAACAAATCCTAGCTTTTCAGATAACATCTAATTTCTTATGAATCTCATGAGTACTTCAGGAATCTTGTTAAATGAAAATGGATACACCACTTTTTGCCTATGATTTCATCTGTAATTCAGTACTTTAGGTATCAAAATATAGAGACTATTATTTGTGGATTCAGTCTGCATACTCTAGTTATAGGCTTTTTAGGTTTGCAGATATGTGCCCAGAACAAGACACAACAAGCAGTGTGATATTGTTTATTAAATAAACCCTTATTCCTGGAGAAGATACTTATGAAATAACAAACTCTGTTACTACACGGCTTTTAATGTTGTAAGCAACCTTCTTTATTATTTCCTTGTACTCACAANAAATAACAAACTCTGTTACTACATGGTTTTTATTCTTTATTATTTCCTTTATGCAGGATCTCAGTTTTTAGTGATTTAAAGTTACTGATACCATTTCATTCATTTTTCCCAATAACCCCATTAACTGATCTCCTGTCATTACCTAAAAGGAAAACCACACTAGATGTACTGCAGACAGAACTCTTCACGACCACAGAGCCCTCAAAAAGAATTCTCTGAAATACTAAGATGTAACTTTCCCTGACGTATTTGTTTTGCACTAGAGAAAATTAATGGAGATAATGTGAAATGAAATTTTTGGAGTTGTTTTGCTTAAATACTAGTTGTGTTTCTTTGTGAGCAGGTAGAGACTAAACTTCTGAACATTGTAAAGGAAAGAAGTATGATCAATGGCTAGTTCATTAGCATAGGCCACAAGTCACCCATGTGGATATCAGGAAAAAGCTCTTCACCCACAGGGTTGTTGGGTACTGGAACAGGCTCCCCAGGGAAGTGGTCAAAGCACCAAGCCTGAGAGAGTTCAAGAAGCTTTTGGACAATACTCTCAGGCACATGGTGTGAGTCTTGGGGATGGTCCTGTGCAGGGCCAGGAGTTGGACTCGGTGATCCTTGTGGGTCCCTTTCAACCCAGGATATTCTGTGATTCTGTGTCTGACATAAATTGTTGTTATCCCAGGCTGCCCTGTGACTACTGGAGAAGGAAGTGCTTGATAACAGTGATATGCTAGACTTGCTTGACCCAAGACCAAGTGAAAAAAGATTACTTATGAAGAATTATATATATTAATATTTTAGGTATCATATTAATAATTTAGGTTGGACTTCAAACAAAAATTTGTAGTCACTTGGGTGGTGAGGTATCTCACACAAATTGCAGCAAAAACAATGGGAACTTTACAATACAGCATAACAAGTTAAAATTAAGCTTGGAATAAATTAGAGGGCCACTTAATTCACTGTAGGATGGAACTTGAAGAACCAGCATGTATGATACTAGATGATACAACCCTGAAAAGTGTAATTAAATAATGCAGTGAGCCTCTCAGATCAGATCGCATTTTAATAGTGTTTTTTGGGGGGGGATATTACTAACTCTTGCCTGACTCTTTTTTTGCTTTGTTGGCTAGGAAGTTCTAAAATTTAAGTTTTTTCAGCTTCAGATTGTATTTTATTCAGTCATTCCTAATAATAATTAAATTAATAAATTTAAACATTTTATTAGTCCTATATTTTCCTCAGTTGAAAAAAATTTGGAAGAAAAAACAGCATGAGAATTATCTCCAGGAATTATCTGGAAAGTAAGCTGCTATTGAGGTTCATCCATATTCTATGAATATATGAAACTGATAAGTCAAACACAGGAGACTACACTATGTGTTGGAAGCACATTTCCTAAGTACTGAATTATGTAACTAACCAACAAAATAAGAACACAGAAGAAAAATAAAGAAATTTATTTGAAGTCATTCTTATACCATTCCAGAAAGAAAGCGTTCCAGAGAATACTTCTATAGTCCACACAGGTACATATATTTTGTCAGTGGGAGTTTCTTTATTGCAATTAGTTTATCTGAAAAGCCCCTTATATTCTTATGTCTAATTTCTACAGTATATAATTACCATCCCATAAAAGGTTAATAACATTCCAAAGTTTCTCATCCTTTCTCATTTACACTTGACACATTTACTTTTTCTTACTTTATAAATGAAAACAGTTGAAAAAATGATTTAGGCTCTGATAGCATAACCTTATGCTATAAACTGGCCTTACACACTAAATTATATTCCAGTTCCTAATATGAACAGATCCAGGTCTTTATACATAAAAATTCCATGCTCTGCTGTTCCTCTATTGCTTACCAAAGTGATTACTTATATTTTTGCTCATTAAGCTTTTAGCATTTGTATTCATCACCTTGAATATTAAATGCACCAAACCTCTAACCTTGATGATTTCATAAAAATATTTCTTCAGTCCTATTGTTTGTTCAGGACAGCAAAATTTTGTCTTCCCTAGAACCACTTTTTCACCATATTTGTAAGTTCCATTCCTTGAAACAGTTATATGAAACAAATTTATGAGGTTGCAGGATCCATTTTGTATATGCTCCTTTAACTCTCCATTTGATTGCATGATTTCTTGATAATTTCTTCAAAATTCATTCTAAAGTTTTGCATAGCTTAGATACATCAGTTTTTACACACTTAGGAAATAGAAAAGATGGTATCTACAGTTTAGAAAATGTGTGATTCACATACTGTGGACATAAGTGTCCACTTCTTCTGATTTAATAGACTTCTTAAAAATCCTTGCTATTACACTTGCTATTTCCTGTGACAGCTGTCTCCCTATTTAGAAACGGAGATTATGCTTCCTTTCTCCACTTCTGCTCTCACCACCTCCTGACCTAAACACACTGATGTCCTCAAGTTTTCTTTTTAAGTTACATGTAATGATTCAGTTTCTACAGACTATTTTAAATTATGTCAACCCAGTTTTCAACTTGGCAGGCATAGTTTTGTGCCTAGAGGTAAAGCCAAATTTTGCACAAATTTTATCATGTGGATACCTACCTGTGTAAACTACAGGCTCAATTGACTACCAGTACAAAACTGCACCTAAAGTGATTCTTTGGAAAATATTAATCTTAATGACACCTACGCCAGAGTAAAGAAATAAATCTATCCTTTTATAAAAATTATCATTTTCCAAACATACTTAATGTTTCTTGACTTCTAACACATGACAATCATTTTCTTCTGTTGCCATAACAGACAGGTGATGAGTCAGTCGGATGAGGTAGAGAATCACAAGCAGAAACTCCCACAGGTTCAGCTGTCAGCAAGGTTTACGTAAAATAATCCTACTTAAACCTAGCACACTTGTATTGCACTGAAGTTTTTTGATTAGTGTTCTGGGATTTGTTTCCTGTTGGCATAATAGAGACATCTCACTTGTCTAGAAAAAGCTTCTAGAGACTAAGAAGTTAACACCTGATGTTTTAGAAAAATCCAGTAGTAAACAAATTCTCTGTAAGAGTGGAAAGTATCGAAAAGAAGATTTAGCTCTTGCAGAGAATAAAAAAATCCACTTTCTGCTGAGTGTTTATGAACTACCTGAGAACAATCAACATGAAATAAGGATGAACCTTCACCAGAACAGAAATTATGGTAAGTTTTCACATTCTCAGAAATCACTGTATCCCAGATTAAGTGAAAGGCTGGGGTTTGTGATGATGGGGATGTCTACAAAGGCAATACCTGGCTTCTTAAAGACCAGTGTTAATTCCAAGTGCTTTTATTTCTCTTCAACTCAAAAAGTACTCAGGTTGTAAGACCTTTGTAGATTCAGTATTTAATTTATTTCTTCTGTCATAAAAATAGAAACAAAATGGCAAATTAAAAATATTATTCATTGTATAAAACACAGAAGATACCAAGAGATGCTAGCAATAGTGGATGTCTGAGGTAAAATGAGTAATAAGCAAATTTCATGAAAAAGTATTCCTTTTTCCAGCAGCAAACTGGAAACATAGACTGAAACATTAGATTTCATGTAGAAAGTTAGTGGGCAGCTGAACTTCACATCTGTATGTTCCTACTTGTTGGCATCCTAAGTGATAGAAGCAGAAACCAGCTATTTGTCAGAATCAATCCCTTTTTTAGCTAGCCACAGTGAAGGAGAGGTTGAAAGCACCCTACAATAAAGAAAGGCTCAAGAGCTGTACCACATGTAAATAATCTCAGCATTAAATGCCTCTTGATATTTGGTAGAGAAGTTAACGGATATAATTTATGTCCACAGTATGTGAATGAAGGCTGTGTTGAATTTCCCTGTCCATTGCTGGACCATGACTGAACTAGCTCGGATATTGCTCTTCTGCACTTCTGTCACACAGTTCACATGACACAGGAAGAGAAGCTTTTTTAAAGCCTGGGATAGAATATGAGTGATATTTTTATTCTTCAATAACAATATAAATTAATTTGTAAGAGAAACATTTTACTTTTTATAAGGGGAGGGGGGGTGTCCTCATAAATTTTGTCTTATTTTCTTTCTTGATTGTATCTAATAATGTAAGGAATAGGTTGCACAAAAGGTACAATATCTCATCAGAATTTTCCTACCTGTTCTTAGTATTTTAGAATAAACAGATGCAGCAAAACATTTCCTTAATATATTCTAGGTGCATCATTCTAGGAATATACTTACGAGTTAATGAGCATTCATGACATTTCTACTCACAAATATTTCCTTTTTTATACTGCTTAATATTATTAGACAGTAAAACTATCCTTAAAATTACACTTTATACATAAAGAATAACAAAAATTAGTGTCTTGTAGAGGTAGTGTACTTTTTATAGTTACAATAACTGTTTTATTCATTCATAGCTCTTCCATTTATAACTTGTTCAGCCACTAAAGCTTAGAGAATATGGCTTCATCTATAGTTATCAATCTTTTCTTGGTTTTTTTGCTTTTCTTTCTCATTTTATGAGATGTTACTCTAGTGATGCTGTGGTTGAATTACAGGAGGCAGTTTTTTCCCCCAGTAATATTTCATGTAATCTCTTTATTTTCTTTTGGACATGATTTTAGTCTATCACATGGTGAATGCTTACGAATAAAAATAATATTTAGTGAGATGACTTTGAGATGCTTTTTTTGGTATTTTAACTTCATAAAACATCACACTTTCCACTTTATTACTCATCTGGATTTCTGTAGACTGAATAATTCTGTGTGTGCATGAAAAAATAAATTTAAATTAAATTTTTTTATAGGTGGAGGAATACTTCCTTAGAGAAAGGTATTGTTCCTGAATGACTTTTAGTACTCTTCGTTGTCACAATTATCCCACTCTGGTGAGCACTCCATGGAAAGAATAAGACACCAACTACTGTGTGCTAGATTTATACATTAACAATGATATTATAAATATTATTACAGGAAGTAGGTAATTTTTGTATTTTACAACCAAAAGGTTCTGACCACCATATTTTTTGCATATGAGAACATGATACCTCATTGTCTTTTATATATATCATGGTTAATTTGAGTCACAGAGACTGATTCTCAAATACCCTGGGATCATATCACTGTGCTTTAAGAATGTGAAAGGGTATTGGAATGAAAATACTTGATATTCACCCTCTACTTAAGGCCTTTTACACTCCAAGATGGATGCATAAACAAAGAAAAAAGAGCTCTAGAGCATAGTTCTAAAGGAAACTCATCATATTTTGTTGTAGTTATTTTTCAACAAATGTAGAGACAAAACAAGGAAGAAAATTCCACAGAAATGTGACAAATAATTCAATAAGGGAATTTCTATTTAAATAAAGAAAGAATAAAAAAATACCTCTTCTATTTGAGTTATTAATGTGCAAAAGAAATATGATGAAAAAGAGAATATTTGTTTACTTTTAACATTCTGATAAATTTGATAAGTAAGCATGGCATCATCATAAATGTGAATCATCTGCAGTTACCATGAAATGATAAGAGCTGAGGGAGATAACTTTATGCCTTGGGATATAAGTGATAACTACTGAATCACAAGAGGAAATATTTTGCCTAGCTAAAAGTCTGNGGAGATAACTTTATGCCTTGGGATATAAGTGATAACTACTGAATCACAAGAGGAAATATTTTGCCTAGCTACAAGTCTGATGAAGTGCAATATTGTTATCACTATGAATCACATTTTGTCAGCTGCTGGACATTTGTAAGGACACTATTCCATTCACATTCTATTTAGGAAACAGACAAAAAAAAACTTTTCAAGAGTCAGAACTATTGTGAAATCTTCAGGAATAAACACTGCCTACAAATTTATGTTGCTTTGTTCTTCCTAGCCTT
>VYXB01001233.1:4331-26313 GCA_013397135.1 Pachyramphus minor | reverse complement strand
CTGCCACACCCCTGTTTGCCCACAATGTCCAAAGTAAGACGCATGATAAAAAAATAACACCAGAATTTTTACTCATTCTAAAGTGGGATGATGATGAGTCAACTGGTTCAAAACTTCTACCACCACTAGTTCCTGCAATAATCAAAACCTATCAAAAAGATTTATCATGCTACTCAACCATAAAGCAAATTTTAAAAATATTGTTAGTATTTTAAACTAGGAAGTCTAAAATCCTTTAATTTATTTTATTGTTCTTTGCTTAGAGTACTAAGTATAAAAATTTTAAATACTGTGGCTTGTGCAGTTGAAAGAATGCAAACAGAATGCCATAAAAAGGCTCAGCCTTGGTTGGATTTTGAGCAAATACAGTATAGGAAGTACTTAGTATTTATTCTTTTCTTATCTGAGTAATATTTAATCCTGAGAATCTCCCAAAGGATAAGAGACATGTTACAAGTCAGTGACAACACAGGTGACTGCTAGAGATTTTTACATTGTATTTTAGTGAGAATATACATTGGAATTTCTTCCTGATTGCTTCTGTTTGTGAACATTTCTCACTGATGAAAAGAGAATGTATTTTGTTGTGCCTCTGGACAGTTTTTAAGGAAACAAGTGTGCACACATGCTCAGGTGGCAGCAATGCAGACTTAGTTTAAATAAGTGCTTTCAACTCTTTCTCACTTTGCAGCTTAGTTGGAAGAAAATAGTGGAAACTCTGTTCCGAGTACCTAAAATTTAGATAAAACCACAATCATATTGTTATAGTAGGATAGTTCACTGTGTGAAATTGCTTTTTGAAAATTAAGCTTTAAGAATGAGGACAGAATTGATTGATTAGTTATATGCTTGGTATTACTCTGATACCATAAATACATGCAGGACTGAATGAATACAGGAATAAGTGTGGTACACTGTCTAAATGATGTTCTTCCAAGTAGCACTTTTCTTCTGGTGTTTCTAATGCCGATTTCTTTTGCAGTTTGAAAACGATATTTCTGCATTCACATATGAGAAGACACTTATGATGGAACAGCGATCTCAAATGCTAAAACAGATGCAGCTGTCAAAAAATGAAAGGGAAAGGGAGGTAAGGACTTTGGCTTGACAAGATGTTCCTTGAAAAGTCTGAAAGTAGTATTTCTTGGCAGTGCCTTCTAATCAGTTTCTAACTAGTCAAAACTTTTCATAATTGCATTTTGTATTTCTCTACAACTGGTTTCACTTTCAAGGTTAAAGTAATATGGGGAAAGAAATAATTTTTTGTTTGAACAGATGTTAAGCGTTTTCCTTTCCTTAAGATGAATGCAAGTATTAATTAGCAAAACATTTGCGCATCAGTGTGGAATATATTCAGAGCATTTCCAAACTTGACATCAATACCTAAGGTTCATGATTATGCAACTGCACTGATTAGCTTTGATTGAGGTTTGGTCTTAGAGTCATAAAATCATTTAGGTTGAAAAAACCCTTTAAATTGAGTCCAGCCACTAGCCTAACACAGACAAGTCCACCACTAAACCATGTCTTTAAGTGCCACATCTACACATCGTTTAAATACCTCCAGGGTAACTCAATCACCAGCTCAGACAGCCTGTTCCAATGTTTGATAAACATTTCCATGAAGAAATTAAGCTCTGCCACAATCTAAACCAATCTAAAACATCCAATCTAAACATCCTCTGGCACAACTTAAGGCCTTGTCCTGTCATTTGTTACTCAGGAAAAGAGACCAACCCCCACTTCACTACAGACTCTTCCAGGTAGCTGAATAGAGGAAGAAGGTCTCTCCTGAGCCTCCTTTTCTCGAGGCTAAACAACCTGAGCTTTCTCAGCCACTCCTCATATGCATTACAAACACACAATATTATATGATACATACAATACAATACAAATTTGTTCAAATCTCACTGTATTTTTGTTTCTGCATTTTAAATGTTTTATGAATCAACTAGTTTCTTTCTGGAGGCAAAATTAGGCCAACAAACCTATAATCCTTTAATATCAAGATAGGAATGTTATATTTGCTGCTCCCCTGTTCTTACAATTTTGCGTGGAGGGACAAGCTTCATGCAACAGTATTTTCATGAATATTTGTAACTTTTTAAGTCCTTTTATTTTGGCTTATGTTTCTACCCTCTTATCAATTCTGAAAAAATATTTCATTATTATCAATGGTTTTTAGTGATGTAAAAGGTAGTAAGTACTCTGGCTTTACCATCACGTATAATTATTTCCCTTCCATGCCAAATAAGAGAACTCTACTGTGTTTAACTGCCCATTTGTAAAACAGCTAGATTTTTTTCTTGTGACTTTTCCTTTTGGTTTTAGTCCTACAAGTCCAAGCAGTTTGTTCTTTTAAATTTTTTTCTTTTTATTTTTCCTCTTCTCTCGCTTTATTAATTTTTCCCCTTAAAAGGATATTTTTAAATGTTGCTAAAGATGCCTGTTATTCCTATAGCAATGAGCTACTGTAAATTCTTTTTCTTATCCATGTCATCAAAGTTTTCTTTTTATTTGAGCCTGCCTAACATCCTTTCAGTAAATCCCCAAACTTTTCTGTCCAGCTTATTCAGTGTTACTGTTTCTTTTTTGAACAATGGTATTTTTCCAGTGGAGTTAGAATGATTAATCTATAGAAGTGATTCTATAGTGATTCTATTCCCTATATATTTCTTTCTTCATTACTCATTTTATCTGCATGTAACCATTGCCATCATAGCTCCTGTTTGTTCCTTCATATCCGGCAGGATAAAATTTGAGATGTTCAAAATACCATTGAATTTATTTCATGGTCTGAAGTAAAATCCGTGATAATTCCAAGAACCTTGAGTACATACTTACTGCCTTGTCCAAGACTAAAAGTCACATCCATCTGTTTTTCTGATTAGGATATCTAAATCTACCTTGTTCTTTTGTATTTTCATCAGAAAATGTGGTTTAGTTATGCCATCACTTCCTCTGGAGCTGTGAGTTGAGTATATGCACTCAGTGTGCAAGGCCCTTTCTTAATCTCATCATCTTCTCTTAAATGAGCTGAGACATCCCCTCCAGGTTTTTTTATGACCTCCAAACCTTTTATTTCATTAGTGTCACTAGTTCAAATTAGCATTGCTTTTGTTTTCATTAGCTGTTTTTGGACATTCAAATATAACCTGAGATTTCAGCTTTGTATAGTGAGTGTAATTTGTTTTCCTGTTACCACCAAGATTAGCACTTTAACCTCACTTTTGTATATGTATGCCTTCAAATGAGGCTCAAACCTTCTCAAAGAGGAGAATTTGTTTCTGTATAGTGTTCTTTTGCTGTTCCCTCATAGGCATGCTTTTGTACCTGAGCCATCACTCTCACTCTCCCTTCTTCTGTCACTTTTTAAGAGTAGAACTAATTTAATCTTGCCTCTGGGATTTTTTGTAGAATTGGGGATTGGGAACTCATCAGATTTTCATTTTCTTTTTGAGAAACTTGGTTGATTTTCTTCTGTTCAAGTGTAGATATAACATGTGCCTTCAAAGTTTAAGATAAGCAAACTTAGGTGCAACTGCCAAACATTTATTTATTTGCCTTGACAATAGCACTACGAAGATGAAAGAAAATATAGAGCGTCACTGACTTCCTTGCTTCCCTTTCTGGTGGTTGTTGGCTTCTTTCTCTGGCTAATCCTGAGTAAGGACTCTTGGGCCAGTCAGTAGTAGTGGGACCTATGAGACCACTGCATTGTGTTGGGTTGTGCTGTTAAGTAAGATTGGCAAAAATTTGCATGCATGCAGGTGAGGAACACAGTTATAGTTTGTGAATCACTTACAGTTTAGAGTTGGAAAGTAGCTTTCTCACATGTTTAAATTTTTTCATACTTTTAATTGTAATTAAGTAAAATCGTCTGAATATATACACATATGAAGGGATGTGACCCTCACAAAAGAAGTGAATATTTGAGCTTCCCATATAGACTGGACTCAATTGACTTCATGTTTTCACAAATGTCTGTAAAGAGACTTAATAATTAACTGCTAAACATTTTAAAAAGAGCCTCATAAGCTGTGATACCATATCTCATCTATTTAAAAGATAATATGATCATCTGCTTTTTTCCTGTAGACCTTTTTTTTTGTCATTGGTAACCTTTTTGTCCCAGATTCAGAGCATCACTGATGAGTCTCGAGGCTCAATCAGAAGAAAAAGCTTCTCCACTCCGCTGTCCGTTGGCCAAGATGCCCAGGCACTGCTGACTAATGATTATCAAGAGGAGGAGATAGTTGGACATAGAGCTGACTAGACATATTTTCCCATTACAACACTTGAAGTGCCACTATTGCAAACTGAACTACACATGAACAACTTAATGACTCATTGTTATGGAGCAGTTCTTCATAAATTTTAGTTTTACTGTTTTTCTAATTTCATTATCTTGCCATGGTTTTTTTTGACTCTAGATGATGTTTCTGCAACATGAAGTACATTATCTTTCTCACACTTATTTTCCATAAAAGAAGCATGTTTTGAGAGTGACTGTTTTTCTGAAGGCCAGAAGCAGAATGTTTCATTGATAAGCATATTTCATGCTTTCAGAAGCTATTGACTTCCTTTATAGTTCGTGTACTGAAATACTGAAACTTCTGGGAGACCTTATTGATCTACTAGGTCATTTAAGGAGATTTCTATGCTTATTAGCAAGCCATCATTAGCCCATAAACATCATTACTACATTCTGCATGGATTTCTGAAAGGAAATGGATTGATGTAATCAGTGATCTTAGGGTGCACTTGAAGTGTTGCTCATATCTATGGATGTGTAGCCTCATTTATAAAAGTGCTGTATACCTGTGTGTTTCCCATTCTTCATGGAGTATGAGAACAACCTGTATTTCATGTATTTTAATTTGGTATCAAAATAGCACTAACAGAAATGTGCTTTTGTTGTCTTTGGTTTTTTGAAGCATGTGTTATAGGTCCAGAATCTCTCTTGGCCTCACTGTTTTTCTAAAAATAGCAGATTGTCTTCCACTAAAGCATAGTTGTATTGAACTCATCTTATGGTTGTTACTTTGAAAGTTTAGTTTGTTGGATACTGCTGCATGGTATTTACCGTACTGACATGTATTTATTAGCTTTTTTCATTCTTATGATAGAACTGTATTCACAGTAACTTCAAATTGGTGGTCTTGACTCATGTTTTAATCAGCTGTAGACAAAGGAAGACCGTCAAACAAATAGATATTTATGTGAACCTCAGAACTGAACTCTAGGATTTGGGAATCCTCAAGGATAGGGACTAGGGAAATAATGTAGGGAATATACAGAAGCTTGAGGGCATTTAAAATCAGCTACAATTACAGTTTGAAGCATTAGAGGAATGGCTGTTCAGAGATCAAAAGTAGTATTGTCATCTGTTTAGTTTTTATTACACTTTTGATTGACCTGAATGAAATCAATTCTTCTGAATCATCACATATTTGGAGGGACATAACTATGTCTAATGTGAATAACTGAGATTTCCAAATGGAAGAGGAGCTTCAACTCATGATTTATCAAGTCTCTGAATAGCTTTCAGAACTGTTAAATATCTTATCGAACAAACAAACAAATAAGACCACAGAAAAAAGAAATGCCACCTCCAAAACAAATGCCCTAAACTATAAAAAGAATCCTCCCTGCCCAAATACCAATTCACTTATAATTTTTAGAGTCTAAGGTACTGTATTTTTATTGCCTTTTATGGAAATAGTATAGCCTATGGACAGTATAGTATAGCCTATCGACAAAGTACATGGAAAGTCAATAATGTGGTAACTAATCCCTTTTTCCTTAAAAGGAGCAAGGGGGGTGGAAAATGGAGAACACAGAAGTGCATATGCATGTGGGAAGAATAATATAAAGTTCTTGAAGTTGATTTGAGTTTCTATTATTAAAAGGGAAGAGAAGGTCCCTTCGCGGTTATATTGATTGGATTTTGTTATGTAGTGTGCTCTTGCATGCATAAATAATGTAACCTAATAATCTAAATCTATAGCTAGCTTTCAATATAGCAAGTCCCATACTGAGTTCATAAAGTCATATGATAGTTCAGGTAAAGGCATGCAAAATGGACAATGTTTACAGCATTATCTGAGAAAATAACAGGGGAACAATGAGAGCACTGGCTTTCAAGTTTTTCAAAGGCAAAACACCTCAGTGTAAATAAAATACCATCTGCTGAGATTCAACCTCACTTTAGTTCATTACAAAAATAATCTTCCAGGTCAGACGTAATCCTGCAAATAACTACATTTTTACAAGCAGTTTCACTTCATGCTGAAAAAAATTCATGCTGAAGCAAAACTCTCTTGCATTTGTTTCACAAAGTAAGGTGGACTTTTCTGTAGCTTTTGTTTCACTGCTGTGAAATTCCTTTTCAAAATTTTAATAATGTGTAATTTACAAATGCTCTTTTTGGCTGAATCTTGGGATGGTTATTTCGTTTGTGACCAGGCCCAGCTGATCCATGATAGAAATACTGCCTCTCACTCTGCTCCAGCAGTTGAAGCAAGTGTGGCTGCTGCTGTGCCAGAAAAAGTGCAAATGACCTGGACTAAAGAAAAGTTTGCAGCTGAAAAGCATAAAACCAAAGATTCAAATGTATCTGGCTTTAAAGATGTTTTCAACATGAAGCCGTAAGTATACATATGGTGTTGGGAGTTTTGTATTTCGTTGTGTGTATTTTAATGCATGGGATTTTTTTATTTGATTGTTTTCGTTTTTTTCTGGGGTTTATTTTTTAAAATATTCTGGTTCATTTAAAACTGAATAAAAAAATAGTCTCTATATGCTTCACTTAAATGCCATCCTTACAAAAATTGCATGGACTTGGGTGGAATAATGGTGACTGTAAAGAGTCATTCACAGGAATGTAGTGAGTGAAGTTTAAATGACACATTTCAAATTGTAAAATCAATTTCTGGATTGTACCGGAAAGCATCTATACTAAAATGCTTAATGATAACTTTTGTTTTTCTCTCTTCCTATGGGTGACAAAGTACTATATATATATCCATTGTCTTATTTACTGTGTTTTGTTGGACTAGAAGGAGTACCAAAGAAGCACATATAGTCTTTCAACACATGTAGCTTATGGTTTTTGGGTGGATTTTTTTTGGATGTGTTTTATTGTGTGGGTTGTTTTGGTTTTGGTGGCTTCTTTATTGTTTTGTGGGCAGTTTTGTTGTTGGTTGTTGGGGGTGTTTTGGGTTGGTTTTGTGGTCGTTTGTTTCCTGGTTGTTGGGGATTTTTAAATGGACATTCAGCCCTCGTCCTGTAAATTAAAACATTATAAAACTTGTGCATATATGTATGTCTTGCTATATTATTTCCTGTTTAGATATTTCTTAATAACTGTTTCTTAAATAGATTAAAGTTAATTGCCTTTGTCAAACCAATGTAGTAGACACAAAACCAATGACAGAAAGAGGTCATCTTGTTTGCTTCCTCATCTTGTATTTTTAAGCACATACACACATTTTTTTGACTTCTGGAAGAATGCACTTATAAGCGTAGCCTAAATTATTTTCTGCACATGACCAAACCAAAACTGTGGATTTCAGGTGAAATCTTAATATCTAAAGAAAACATATCTTAAATCTAGGACTTGTAGAAAATAGAGTTAGAACACATACTTAAAATCAACACCTTAAAATCCTAAGTTGTTCTGTGGATTTGCTTTGACTTCTTTAGAAACCGTCTGCCTTTTGCAAATTCCAAAAATTATCTTTCTCAAGCATTCTAAAGCATTGTTCTAGGTTTCATTATACTCTAATCCTTAGGTTTGTGGGTTTTTTCCATTAATGTCTAAAAAGTATTTCCTATTATGACTTTAGAATTGTGCAAGACACAGATTTCAGATTTTTTTTTTGACTACTATGTGCAGTTGGGGTAGAAATTGCAGTTCAAAGTTGGTGTGTCTGTACAATATGTTAGTATTGTTTACTTTAAAATGTACCTGATAGCAATTGTTTTTTCTATGCATTTGCTTCCCTTTCACACAGAGAATGGGGAAATCTGTAAGTCTAAATTTCATTTCACTTAAGCAACATAGACTATGTTCTCTGCTTCTTGTGGTCCTGCACATTGTATGCATGTTTCTAACTCATAAATTGCAGTGCCTTTATTCTTTTGTTCCTTGTTTAATATACTGTGAGTTAGCAGATATCACTGAAAAAATATTCATCATTGTGACTTGTTAATGTTCTCTTAAATATTATCAACTTTCTATTCAAGGTAAGTCACAAAACATGTGGTTTAGTTTCAGTAAGAATGTAAAACTTGACAGTAGTCCTCTGCACCAGTTTAGTATTTAGTTTTCTAATTAACTGCATTAAAAAGTGAATGTATTTTTATTCTGGAAAAATAGCCTCCCACTGTAATATAACCACTTGGACAATAAGGATTATTTGTTCACAAAGGGAACTTATGTGTTTCATCAAAAGTCAGTTCTTGCCTGCTTTCTACCAACCTATGCATGTGTAGAAATAACGTAAGTTCAGGCATACGTTGGGTATGACAGGACACAAAAATGGGATAGTACTTCTCTTCAGTGGAACTCATTTGACTGCTCTTCTTTTTTTCAGTTGAGTATTTTCCTAATTTTGTCTGTTTAACAAGTTGAGCTTCTTATGAAAATTTAGGAAGCTTACTTTGTGTACCATGTATGATTTCAGTTCTACCAGTGCTTGAAGGTTAAGTGATATTAATTAGCCTCAGTTTACATTGTGTACACAATGAGCCTTTGTTTCAGTACTGAATTTTTGCCTCCTCTGTCACAAATTTACATCCTGCATTTTAGTTTTAGTTGAACAATGTTTCTGCTTCAATATTTATACATCTCACTTATGCACTCTTGCCTCTCTTCATAGTTGTTCTTTGGTGTTCTTAAGATGCAGTTCTGCTTCTGCAAAATGGAGCTTCAATCATTCTTCTGTTCCATATTTGTTTTTGTACAGTTAGTTCTTAGGATAGATGGCCTCTATGATAGAAAATCCCCCAAGAGGGACTGATAAACTCAGCTTTAGAAATATCATTCTTTTGTGGGGGGAAGATTGGAGGTAACAGAGAATCAAATAAATTGATAGGGCTGGTCTACATTGTCCACTAAACTTCAAGCCAAATGCCTTTTAATTTTTATTTTTTTGTTTGTAAAGCATCTTTTGGGTAGCAGATCTTTTGCATAAATGGGCTAAGGTAAAGTTTGGATATTTTTGTCAGACTGTAGTGTATTTCCAGTCTTGACTAATTTTACACCGATAGCAATTTCTCAGGAACTGTAAGGACACTTCTTTTGTTTTATTCCAAAAAACAAGTAAATCATACTAAAATAAGGACATCTTTGAAGTGGCAGTTTTTTCTTCTTGTGCACAAATTTACAACAATTATATTTGTAGATGCAACAAGGAAATTGTTAGTTAATGGTAATAATTTAAGGGGAAAAGCTCAATTTCAGTTCAGTGCTTACTGCCTTACTCCTATGACATGAAAAACTAGTAATTTTTTCAAAATTCTATGGTGTTACTGAATTTTCTTCAGCAGATTATAGTAATGTTTCTGAAGGGCCATGGGTAAATCTTATACTGTACAACATAAATACTGTAATCTTTCCAGTGCTTGCCTGTAATTTTCTTATTTGGAAATTCTTATATAAATCCGGTTACTCTTTTATGTAAGTCAATGAACTGGATTCTCAGTGTTTTCTGACTGAACTTTAACTTCTGTTGAAAACAAGGTTTTGATTCATCTTGTTAAAAGATAACTGACAGCTGGAAAATTTGTGCATTTTGGCAATCTGCTCAGAACTCTTTGAATTTCAGAGTTAAATGTTCTTTTCAAATTATTGCATTTTCTCATTTATTTTGAATGTGTACGAATACTGGTGTCCATGAAAATAGCTTATTTTATGTGCTTATAGAATAAACTTATAAAATCAAATAAGTAATGTATAATTCTAATATGTAAGTATTATAACAATGCTTAAAAATATTTCTTTGCATGGTAGAAATCAGTCAAATGTGAGAAGAATGCACACTGCTGTGAAGCTCAATGGAGTAGTGCTTAATAAATCACAGCATGCTCAGCTAGTTCTCCTGAATATGCCTGGACCTCCTAAAAGCAGAAAAGGGGATGAAAACTGTATCCACTACTATATTGATTCCATATTTCTTGAAATTGGGAATTTGATTTTTCTGATTGTGCCATTGCCTGTCTACCTGTTGGGGTAACTACTAATAACCATGGTAAAGATAAGTTTGCCTCTAAGAAAATGATCTTTGATTCCACAAAGAAAGTTTAAAAAAGTATTGATAGTGGTGAGGGGGTTTTATTGATATAAAGCATTTCTCAATTTTGAACTCATTTTAAAATCTCTTATTTTTATCTTTTCTATGGGTAAGTAGGGCAGAACCAGGAATTTGTCCCCTCACTTCCATTTGAACAACCAGGTAACGGGACAGTAAACGGTGACAGAGGAAAAAACTCTTTGAGTAAATGTTGAACTCAGTATTTGCATTGTATGTCAAACTTTTTGAGTGATTACTGGCTATTTTGTTTCTCTTCTGAATAAATTCCTTGACCTAATGATATTGCAGACATGGAGTTTCTGGAAGTTCTGACAGAAGGTCTGGATAGAGTTCTCCTAGTCCGAGGCAGTGGACGTGAAGTGATCACCATTTATTCTTAATCTGTTTGCACATGTTGTTCAAACACAACACAGACCCCCAATGAGAAAACAAAGTTATTTGCCATAATTTAAGCAGCTTCATTACATGTTTTAGTGCATTGAAAATCATCTGCAAGCTGAATCTTCTGATGATGTGGGATTTTTTTCCTATTAAAGTGTTATATTAAAGTAGTATTTTAAGCAGATAGACTTATGTAGAAAATATTTCTATAGTGAATTAATAAATGGTGGATGGGTTAGGATATTTATATGGAGCAAATTCTGGCACTTGTTAAGCTGTGGTGAAACACAAGAAGAATGATAATGTGATGTTATTTTTAAACATATAGAAATGTAAGTAAATTTTGATTATTTTAATCTTTGGTCTGTGTCTTAATAAAGGGAAAAGTTTTAGGAAAAGTTGTCTTCTTTCCATAACAAAATGCTGCAGAGATGTATACAATCACTCAAATTTCTATATTATGTGCATAAAGTATTTCCCTAAAGTTCGTGATATCCCACACTTGTTAAAAATAGCATTTCTGTATTTAAAATCATTTAAAGTCAGGTACCTGAAACCTGCAGGAGATAGTAAATAGAGAAGCTGAGGGTTTTTTCCCATGAGCGACTAGTAGTTATTGCATGACTATACCAATGACATATGTAAGCATCTGATTCATAGGAAGGCTATGATGCAGAAACTCTGCCTGGTTCCAGTTATAATTGTACCAGTTGATAAATCACAGGAAGTTTCTGATATATGTATATTTTGAAAATGTTTTCTGTATGTGCTGTTGTTTAAAATAAAATCTGCTTTTCTGAACTGAACAAACTCTTAAGTTTTAGTTTTGTAAAGATTTTGGAAATGTTTCTTGAGTTTTGTAAATGTGTTTAAGACCTGAAGTGTTTGGTATTAGAATATTGTTCTTCTGTAAAAAGAAAGGCATTATTTATACATATAAGCTATTCTTTTAGATCCTTTTCTTTTTCTTATTTCTTTATAAGGAAGGCCAGGCAATGCAGGGGCAGGCAAAGCCAGGAGAGTTAAGGGTATGCAAGGCATGGCAAAGGATGGGAAAAGTGGGCCAGCTAAGGCAGCTGAGCTCTGCACTTTCTTTCTCAGCTGCAAGTGCCCGCAACAGTTTCCAGGCTGGCAGAGGCCAAAGTGTCCATCTGCCTCTCACTTCTGTGCGAGCTGTGGAGCTAAGTGGACTCTGGCACTCTGCCAGCCAGAAAGTGTTTCAGGCTACATCTATCTGAGAAGAAGGTGCAGCATGGAGCCAGGTGGATAGTGTTTAAATGCTGCAAGGCGAAAACCTTTTGGAAACTTTTGCGTTTACAAGGACATGGCAAGAGAGACAGACAGAGCTGAGAAAGACAGTGCTAGGCTGTTGCCTGCTTCCACACAAGCAGTTTGGCTGCCTGTGTCCCAACATCTCTTTCACACCGAAAGGGAGCACTTTCCAGCTCTAGCTTCAAAAGGGAAGCGTGGCAAGAAAAAAGCTTTCAGTGTCCTCCCCCCTCTCATTGCACCCTTCCCTGCACTCACCATGGTGTGGCAGCCCTATATGTTGAAGCAGAGCCAGGCCTGAAGAGTTAACTCAGAATGCCTGCTTTGTGCTGAAGGGTTAACTTGGAATGCCTGCTTTGTGCTAAGAAGTGAAAACCCAAGATCTAAGGAGTAGCTGAAGATAACACTTTGCCAAAAGAATACATACACTGACACAAAAGGAACATAAAGTAAGAAACACCAGTCAGGAGGGAGGAACAGGGAGAGATAAGGGGAAAGAAGGGGGTCAAGGATCCAGAAGCTCTTGCCAAATACATGTTAGAGTCAGCAAAATCAAGAGAAGTGGAAAAGTTCATGGGAGGATGAGGAGCAGGAAGACCCCCGCCCAGGATGAAGTAGCAGGAAGTACCCCTGAGGACTCTGCCCCAAACTCTGACCTAACTCCACCTGCTTTGAATATTATGATTCGATGTTGTAATAATATGAATATGCATGTAAAAATGAGGTAACCTCTTGTGAAAACGGTATAAATAGTCTGATTTTTTCCCTGATTTTTCGATACTCTTTGTTCGGCGAGAGCCGTGAGTTTCCCTGACGTCAGCTGCAATAAAATACCTCTCTGCTTAAAGACTGAAACTCTGTCTCTGAGCAGCTCTACTGCGCCTTTTGGGTGTAGAAATTTGGCTTCAATGTTATAAATTTAAAAAATTTTTTAGATGACCAGAACACACTATTTAGCAGACGTTTTGCATCTATTACACCTGACAGACAGGCAGTGCATGGAAAAGCGCTTGTCTTGGTTAAAAATTTGGAGACTGGACCTTGGGAAGGTCCATATCCATTAATAACATGGGGTAGAGGTTATGCTTGTGTTTCCACAGATAAAGGACCACAGTGGACACCTGTGCATTGCATATGACCTTACAGATCCAGACCCTCAGGCCGACGCTCTGACTGACGCGCAGGAAAGGACCAGCAGAATGTTTTGTGGGTACTGAACAACAAATACCCCTAAGACGTTGGTTTGGACTGAATAAGCAGGACAATATAGAAGTAGCCAGTTTGGGGAGCCCCCCCCTAGGAGGGGCTTATTATACAAAGAACGTGTGGCTATTGGCACTAGACTGGGAACATCACAATCCAGCAGACTATCCTCTAGAGAACTGGTGGGCCACTTGGATACCATGTCTTGAGTGTCATTCAAAGGGACATCAATCTTGGGTTCTCTGTCAATGTAAGGGGTGTAATAGGAGGTGGTATTGTGTTGCGTCCCATAGGCAGGGGTTTTGTAAGATTTGTGACCCACAGGGAAACTTGTCATTTGAGGCAGAGGTGGAGATAGTAACCCTACTGTGTAGAAGAAAAAGATCAGTGCCTGATCAATAGGATGTGAGTGAAGAACAGTGGAAAAGACAGTAAAAGAGTGTGCAAAAAAGTTTGCCTGGAAACACAAGCCATGATGAGCAGAAGGCTGAATAGTCTGCAGAAAACAATACGCGTGGCTCTTCTTGTTGTAGTAGTAGGCAGCGCTACAACCTGGGTAGTACAGTCTCAACAAAATGTTTGGGTAACATTGGCTAATGCCGCAGGCCAGGACGCCATTCGTTTATTTATAGCCACACCAGTAGAACCCTTTAGGACATGCTATGCTGGAATGGTGTTCCTTGGCCCCCGTGCTGAGCCCCACATGGGCCCCGCTGAGTGCAAAAGTAAAAGAGGAAAAACCTGTTGGTGGGAGTGATGGTCGCAGTCTCGTCGGGAGTGGTGGTTGCAGTCTGGTCGAGTTTCTGGTCCTCCTCTGGATCGCACGAGTGGTAGCAGAAGTCCCAAGACCCCAAGATTATATATCCTCAGGTTTGGGCAGGAATGCCCAGCACCTTCCCCAGGGCGGGGAGTTCCACAATTGGGTGATTGTGAGTCATGGGTGTGAGGACAGGAACATCCTCATATCTCGCAGGCCTTTTAACACCCAGCTTATAACCTGAGGGGTCAGCTGTGCTCTGGGCAGCTGCTGCAGATGGTCTATTGTTAACAGCTTCTGGGAAATGGCATAGTGGGTGTAGAATACACATTTTGGGTTACACCCACACAGCGATGAACTGGTCTCAGCTGTTCTGACTAGGACACATGCCTTATAAGGTTGCCCATAGATCACTGTCAGTTTGTAAAGGTAAGGACAAATGTCAATTTCAACTTGCTGTCTGATGACAGTAACATCAATTCACCTATACACACCGACACAAGAAGTTGCAAAACATTCACTTGAGTGTTAAACCGCACTACATTGCAGGAAGCTATTGTAGCCCAGAAATTTACAAATATAGAGCCACAAGAGATAGACGTGGTTGGGGCAGTAAAAACTGACTATTGTTTTAAGTTTGTGTGCCTGGAATATGTTAATTATTCCACAGATACAAGTAGGTGGATTTGGAGTCAGACAGTTGATGCCTACGGTGACATGTATAGAAATGAGTCACTGTGGTGCAACGACATGGTAGTGGAAACCATTCAGATGGTTAGTCTAACAAAACCCTGCAGTCTTCCAAAAGGATTTTTTCTTCTTTGGGGGGACAGAACATGGCCAGGGATTCTGACACATACAGTCAGAGGGCCTTGTACAATTAGATGCTTGACCTTTGTGGTCTCAAATGCTACTGATACTATCATGCACACTGCTAGGGCATGACAGAACCGATGCTCTATTCATGCCTTTGCTGCAGATTGTGGCGATAGGGTATCTTTCTGGGATAAAACACCTCAAATTTTTGCTTCACTATTTGCTCCTGTAGGAATGTCAAAAGCATTAGCCACAATGCAACAAGCAAGGTGCTAAGTGAGCTGCTTTTAGATGTTAATTTGACTAGACATGCTGTGTTGCAAAATAGAGCTGCAATTTACTTTTTATGGTTAGCCCAAGGACACGGGTGTAAGTGAATTTGAAGGGATGTGTTGCATGAATATGTCTGATCATTCAAAGTCTATTCACAGAAGCATCCAACAGCTGCAAGAGAGAGTTGCAAAGCTGCAGATTGAAGATAGCTGGGATTGGCTGGAAGACCTGCTGAATAATTGGAGAATATCAGGATAAGTTAAATTCATAAGAAAGATCGAATTGGCCTGGGCGGGGATATTTCTGTATATTGTAATGTTCTTACGATAATTGATATAGTGCACTCCAAGGGCTATAGACATATCATTAAGGGCTGTTTTATTTGTAAACAAAAAAGGGGGAGTTATGGAGGTGGACGGTGTCACGTTCCTCAGGCTGGGACAGTAGACATTGTTGCACTGGTTGGCAGAAAGCCGTGGGAAGGGTGAGCAGAAGGAGGAGACACGGAACAGGAGGAAACCACAGGCTCGGGAGAAGGACCTTGGTTGCTAAGGACTGTAGTTATTTGTATCTGTTAAAACATATGCTGAATCATGTAGCTTGAGAGAGTAAGCATAAGGAGAAAATTACCAATTGTTCTGCTTGAATTACCAATTGTTCTGTCTATGGTATATAAGCAAATGCAGTGTTAAAATAAAGCTCTTTGTCTCCGTATTTACCCCTGGAACAGAGTCCGTGCTCTCCATCGCCACAAATAGTGCCCTCTGTGTGAGAAGCAGTGACTCATTTCTAACTTGGGTCGACTGGTGGCAAGCCCCACAGAACGTAAGTGCTGCTGAAAGGAAGCAAGAGCTGCGGCTACAATCATCTCTGCAGAGTGAGCAAGGTGAGCTGTGGGGAACAAACTGCTGCCAGGAAGCAGCCAGCTGCGAGGTCAGCTGTAGGGAACAATAGGAAATTTGCAATTGGACAGAAAATAACTATACTAGTGTCCCATATGGTATCTACAGTGCTGGAACAGAAGAGGAACCACTGGGTGTCACCCTCTCTGTTCTTGAAATATCAGGCTATCCTGGCTAAATCAGATGATATAAACATTCAAGTGACTAATGTTGTCAACCCAGCTTCATTCCTAGAAGGCAAAACCGCAGCTGAACCCGTTGTACACAACTGCGTGGAGGCCATGGAAGCAGTGTATTCCAATCGCCCGGACCTCAAGGAAGAACCACTCCAGGATGCAGAAGACNAAAAACAAATTAACATCTGGACTGACTCCTAATATGCTTTTGGCATAGTTCATGCCCATGGAGCAATTTGGAAAGAAAGAAGACTTTTCACTGCCCAAGGAAAAGTTGTAAAATATGTTGAAGAAATTCTACATTTACTAGAAATTGTACAACTCCCCTCTCAGGTGGCAATTATGAACTGCCGAGGGCACCTGAAAGGTAACACTGTCCCAGAGGTGGGTAACAGAAAAGCTGACAGTGAAGCCAGGTGAGGTGCTGAAAAGAGTAAAGAAGTACAGGTAGTAGCCGTAGTACCAGGAGAAATAAATACACACAAAAAAGTAGAGTATCAAGAATCAGATTATAAATGGATACATGAAAAGGGGGTTAAGATGTTAGAGAGTGGATAGGGTCAATTGAAAAGAGGTCAATTAGTATTATCAAAAAAGTTGATTTGGCCTTTTGTTAAGGCTGAACAAACAAAACAAACAAACAAAAAACACCAACAAAAAAAACCCCAAACCAACTCATTGGGGTTTAGACTCTCTATATCAACACCTAAGAGTTCAAGTAGCAGGGCTAAACCTGTTTACCACAATAATACAAATAACATCTCAATGTGAAACTTGTCTGAGAAACAACTCAAACACTGGAACTAAAAGATATCAGGGAGCCTTAAGTAGAGGGCACTTCCTGGGTGAAATTTGGCAAATCAGCTTTTCCGAACTTCCAAGAACTGCTGCTCTCTATTAGTTTTGACTGATCTTTTCTGGTGCCCAGAAGAATTCCTGTGTAGGACTAACAAAGCAAGAGAAGTGGTTAAAGTCTTGTTGAATGAAATAATACCACAGTTTAGAATACCTAGAAATATGTCCTCGAATAGAGGATCCCAGTTCTGTGCAGAAATTGTACAAGCAATAAATAAAGTGCTAGAAATTAATGGCAATTGCACACTCCATACAGACCCCAAGCAAGCGGGCAAGTGGAAAAGAGGAACCATTTCATTAAACAGCAAATAGCTAAAATCTGTCAAGAAGCAAATTTGTATTGGTACCAAGAACTGAAAGTGGAGCACAGTTTGCTGCAAGTCAGAAATCCCCATGAGCAAGAGGAGCCACAGAAACAGGTTGCAACGTAGCAGGGAACACAGAGTCAGTGGATAGATCACAGCAAAATCTAATGCTTCCTCTTTTTTTGTGTGTGCTGCCTCCTACACACAGATTTGATAGCTACAGCTGGCTTGTTGACTCGCACTGACTGCTGATTTCCATAGCAAAGCCTCTAACCAGTTGTTAAACTCTGAGCAGGCATGTAGATAACATGTCATTGAGAGTGTCTGGGGGAGGAGAAAATGTTAGGTGCATGCCTCTTGGCTTTGGCTCCCCATGAGATATGTGAGGTTGGCTGTGCGAGCTGTCACAGGCATATACTCAAGGACAACTAAGAGTGAGCTCAAGTGCTCTGCTTCCACAGGCGGCTGCTGACAGTACAAGCTAGCAGGATCATGACAGAGGCAAGTAGCAGGAAGGAAGGATTTAACAAATGCTGGAGTGCTACGTTCAGTATTGATGGCTACAGCTTTAGAATTGGTGAGCCTGATTTAATTCCTCTTCTTTTCTTCCTTGTCTCTCTCCTTCTTCTTTCCTCTCTTTCTTTCGAGCCCCAGTAAGTACAGGTAAAAGACAGCTGTTGACAACTGCCTTTTGTCAATATATGCCTGTAAAATGTATAGATGCCCCGCAATTTTTGGTTGGATTGATTTTACATTCTGTTTTCTGTATTTTTTTCTGCCCAAGAAAATTGCCTTTGATATGCGGCCCCTCTAGATGCTTTTGCTGGGTTTTGGCACGAGTTCACCAAGACGTTTGCAGTCCTTTTGGTTTGGAACCTTACCTCAGGAAATCTTGGGCTTCAGGATTGCAGGTTTCCAACTTGCTAGCTGCATTTCCTTCCTATGAGCCCAGAAGGTCACCCCTGGGAGACCTGGCTTTGTTTGAAATATTTGTTTACTTAGCCAGGGTTTCCAAATTCTGTAACTTTTTTTCAGTTCTGTTTGCAGAAAGATATAAATGTAATAGTTCTTGTTGCCTCTCAAAGACAAGAAGCAAAATTGCTGAGGCAGGGAGAAATGTGAGGAGATTAGGAATTTTAGGATGGATTGCTGTAACTGTTTGAAGAGTACAATTTATTATTTTTCTTTGCTGTCTAAGGGAAAAGTGCAGCTTCTCAAAGTGACAGGTGTTTTTCTAAGGGACTTGCTATATAAAAATTGAAATTTGGGAATTCTCTGAGCAGACTGCTTTGCTATAGTTGCATATCTCACTAGGGTACCCCTTTACATATACATATATATAAATCCTAATAGAACTTAGAAACTAAGCAAGTTTACATCCCATTTTAATTTTTAGATGAAATCCAAGTTCAAATATATGGATAACTTACTTGTTATAATCAAAACAAATTTATTTAAGAAGACAAGAAATTCCATTTCCTTGCTGTTGTGAAATCGGAACAGTTTTTTCTGCATGAGATTAGCATAACTGAGTCACAATTTCATCTAATAATGATTGATACAAGCTTTTATTGGTGTGCAAGGAGGTACCTGTTTATTCCTCTGCTTTATGGAGAACTTGTTTTGCAATAATTAACATAATGTAAACATGAAGCTTGCTGAAAAAATGGAGATGGGAATGTATGTTTCATTAAAATATCTTTAGGTAGTTATCTTAACTATCTGTTAGAGTTCATATAACATTTTAAAGGTGAAACTGCCAGGCAAATGCTACTTTTCAAATTTTTTCCTCTAACAGGAAGGTGCCAGTCCCTCCACAGGTTGTTGCAATATGCTCACTTCTGAACCCCCTATCTTAATCTCTTCCACTCTCAGCATCATCGGTAGTGTTTTTTCATCAGTTTGTGTCAGCCTGGAGGAGAAACTGGGGATTTTTTTATGTTCCAGAACAAACCAGCTGGATTGACGGGTTTGTTGCTCTGCTGTCCTTATTACTACTCATACTGATGAGACAACTAAACCAAATTTTGGATCAAATTATTCAGGTTTAGAATTGCAAGCCTTTTTGCTTCTTAGTGTAGGAGTTCATGGGTTGTTTTCCTCTATTTAATGCACACAGTGTATTGTTCTGTGATCTGTGCATTACATAACATTTATTTTTATATCTGGGTATAGGATTGAGTCACATAACCGTAAAAACTTTGTAAACATGCTACCAACACTGTGTGGTAGGCAGGCATTCATGTATTTGTTAATCTTTTTACTGAAGAAAATTAATCCATCCAAGAGATCGCACAGCAACATTACTGTGTCAGTGATGGGCTTAAACAATTTTTTTTCCATCAGGTGAGACTTCTGTGTTTTGGATCCTGCATATTTTTATGAAATTCTTGGGAAATGCTGAGCTACTGCAACTACTGTTATAGTGTCAGTTCGGAGAGAAGGCTGATACCCTTAAGGAACAGAGTAATATCAGACTGAGAGAAAGCAGCTTGCATTGGGTGCAAAGTGAATCTTCACAGTTGTCATGCAACATCTCCAAATTGTTGTCCAACTCTGCTCCAGGCAGAACTGGTGCCATCACAGATGGAAAAAACACACTGGGAGTTTGGGTAGGTCCATGATGAAATATCTGTATTTCATGATATTTCATGAAGGGAAGCATGGTAGAGAGCACCTGGAGAAGGATGTTTGGTCATTCCATTGCTCCTTTTGGTGGACTTGGCTGTGTTTGGTTTGCAGTTGGTCGAAATGATCTAAATGGTACTACGAAGAGAAAATATTTTGCCTTGGCTCACCTTTATACTAACTGCTAAGAAAGGATGATCTTCACAATGTTTTGAAAACCAATTACTGACAATGAGACTTAATGAATATTGAAAAGATAATTTAATGAAAGACCTAGGCCTAACATCAAACATGAGAGTATGAGGGCATGGAAGAAGGCTGGTGCCAGAAGAGCTCCTTGCTGATGGCTTGGAGTTATATACCCTCATGTCTCTGGAGATGGCCAGCCTCCATTCACAGAGCAGCACAACCTAGAGCAGCTTCTCCGCTGCTCTAATTTTGACCGTGGTTGGTTACAGCACTTGCGCTGGGACAGGAGATGTCAGAACTCAGCACTTCTTAGGGACTTCACAGATCCCTGTAGGAAAAAAGGATGTGCTGTACCGGAAAGGCAAATGTATGGCAATATGCAACAGCTTTCTTCTGTACGAAGTAACAAAGTGGATCCTTTTCCTCTGGATACCATCCTTTTGACAGAGACCCTGAGGAGGATTGAGGTGCACTGGCCCACTGAGGATTTTGGATATTCTGTTTTTACGGACTTTTTTCGCTGGTGGCGTGATATAAGGGGTCTATAGCAGAGCCCCAGTGTGAGCCATTTAGTGGGATGGTTCATGCATTTATTCATTTTGCTTTTGCTGGGCACACCAATTTTCACACCTTAGTCAAAGATCCAGTGCATGCACATGGCTTCTCTATTTTACCTCATTGAGAGAAAAATTTCCAGAAAACATATCTCCAAGAAACATCTGACAAGTGAACATCAACATGATGAACTAAAAGAGTGGAAAACACAGCAGTAGATATGTCACACACTTTAAAACAACAACAATCACTTGTTCGCAAGCCACTGGCCATAATCCTTCTCCTTAAGATATTAATGCTAGACAGTTCTCAAGATATTACATAAGCAGAAAAAGCTTTAACTCTCTCTTGCATCAATAAAGCACATCACCTGACTGAATTGCAATTATTCATTACTTAATCACTTTCAAACGAAACAACGCCAAACTTTGTTGACCATTTTGACTACTTACAGACTTTCTATCTAGTACAACAACCCCAACAGCGATACACATTTTTCTCAGCTCCTTCAAGGAGAAGGGCTAAGCCAGCAAGGTGTCTGTGCCCATTTCGTTTCACTTTGCTTTCACTGTAGTTAACGCTCCGGACCCTGCCAGCCTGAAAGCGTTTCAGAGCACATCTCTCTGAGTACATGGTGCAGCGCCTTCTGAGATGGGAGCAGTCGAAAGGCTGCAAGCAGAAAGGGACTGCCACGCCATTGTGAATGCCAAGAAGATTGCAAATAGAAGGAGTACACCACCAAAAGCTTTCTCTCTTGGCACGCTTCCCACACGCTGCGTTCTTCTCAGCCAGATGTACCCAGAAGCATTATCAGGCTGGTAGAGCCAGGAGAGGCCACCACAGTTCCTGCACAGTAAAACAAGCCAGAGCTAAACATGTTGCTGGATTCACTTTTCTCTTTGCAGTCTTTAAGCCACACACTAAACCCAGGAGCTAGGCACTTTCCTCCTCACAGAGAGATTTTGCTCCACAGCCACCTGTTCTTCTCAGTTTGATGCATCCTGAAGGGATATTTGGCAGGGGGTGGTGTGAGGTCCCTTTGGGAGTGTGGGGGGTCATTGAGTCCCTTTTTTGGGGGCTTAGGTGCCCCCAAATTTGGGTACGGGTCGCTGACAAGAGCTTCATCAATTGGGGGGTGTTGGGGGCGTGTCCCCATAACTTGAGGGAGGTCTCCACCAATTGCTGGGGTTTGGGGGCGTCCCCATCACACAGCGGGTATTTTAAGACAGGTCCTCTTCCTTTGGGGGTGCTCCTCATCCTTTGAGGGAGTCTCCATCACTCTGGGGGGATTTGGGGGGATCTCCATTGATATTGGGGTATCTGCATCACTTGGGGTGGTTTCCATTACTTGGGG
>VYXB01001230.1:5131-49288 GCA_013397135.1 Pachyramphus minor | reverse complement strand
CGGGGTCTCACCCTCCGCTCTCCCCCCCCAGCCTCAAAGTGGAGTATGACAAGCTGGCGAACGAGAAGACCGAAATGCAGCGCCATTACGTTATGGTGAGAGACTTTAATCAGATTTCGGATCAGCCTGTAAATGTCATTAGCTGGGAGCCTGCGGACGGGGGGGACCGGGGGACCCCCCCGGGCACGGGCACTGCCTGCCCGGGGACCCCCGGAGGCGTTGGGGGGGTGCCCGGTGCCAGGCGCACGGAGCCCCAGACGGCTGGAAGCGCAATCCCAAGTTTCCTGTTAACCCCTTTGTAGCGCTCCGGGAGGGTTGGGGGGGGCTGGAGCAGCGCCCCCGGGCTCCGGGGGGGTCCCTCGGTGTGGTGGGGGTCCCCGTCTTGCTGCCCCGAGGCGCGGGGTGAGGCCACCCGGGAGCCATCCCGGCTCACCCCGCTCATCCTTCCCGAGGGAAATGGGCTCTTTTGTTGCCTCAAAACCCTCTGGTTTAGCCAAATTTGCGTCGCGGGCCCCCCAGGTGGGCTCGGTTGGGTTTCTCCTGGGTTCAGCAGGATCCAGCACCCCCTTTCCCGGCGGCTCCCGAGGCTCCCAGCAGCTCCACTGGCCCCTTGTGGGGGGAATAAATCCACCCCCCCAGTGAGAAGCTGGAATTTTGGCCAGACTCCGGGCTGTACCTGTTCTGCCAGGGCTGAGCAGACGCCTGTCACCCAGCTCTGCGCCTCTTTGTTTTTCTAAGTAGCTTAGGAGGAGAAAACAGGAGTCAAAAGGAGTGTCCCCTTGTTAAGTGCCTGCCAGTTAAACCCATAAACATCTGCTTATTATAAGGTGTAATTTCCTTGGCTACCAGTGCTTTTAGCCCAGTTTTGACCAGGATGCTTTTTGGTAATGACCTTATGCAAATACCTTCTGTGAAGTTAATTCAAATTCCTCTTGGCTCTCTTCTTTAATTGAATTTATTTGTATGTTTTTATTCCGCAGTACTACGAAATGTCGTACGGTTTGAACATTGAAATGCACAAACAGGTGAGTAATTTCAAGGGGGGAAGTTGGGATTGATTGATCTCCTGTTGCCCTTTTCCTCCACCTGAGGTAAAATGGGCCCTGATTGCACTAAATAGGGAGTAAGTGCTGAAGGCAGGGATGTGACTCCAGGTGGGAATCCCGTGGCCTGGCAGTTGAATTGGGAACTGCAGGTTGTTGGCAGGCTGGTGTTTTGTCTATGTTGCTGAGAAATTCGGGCTTTAAGCAGAGTGTTTACACGAAGGGGTGAGAACAGCCTTGCCTTCCGTGCTGGGATGGCAGTACCTGGAATGGCGCGTTCCCAAAACCAGGAAAACACTGATATGTGCTGTGCTTGCCTCTGGTTGTGTTGTTGGTACAACAGGACTGTTTCTAAGGTCATACCCTGATCTTCTCCACGCTGTAGCGTGAGACTGAGCAGGGAATTATCTCCAGGGCTCCGATAGCTTACGGTGTGTTGCTCAATGTCACGGATTTGTCTTTGCATCTGGGAAATGAAGCAATGTTTGGGGTTGGTGGTTTTTTTTTGGTTGGTTTTTTTTTTTCCCTTCCAGTCTCCTCTAATATGTAGCTTGCCTGAAGGAAAAAATAGAGAAGGCCCAGCAGAATGTGGTGTGGTACCTTGATAAGATTATCGTTAAAGAGCCTAAAGGCTGCGCACATGATGGTAAAACTTAAAGGAATAAAGTTATTATTGAGATTAGACCTGATTATTTGTGCTGCTGCTGCTTACTGGTTTTAGAAGGAGTTCTAATTAAGAACTTAAGGCAGATAGAAGTTGACATCAACTTTGCTGCTCGCAAATCAGCCCCATTCAACTCCAAAGTGGTTTTGCTTAATAGCAGCATCGCCCTCCTCTGAGGAAGCGTGGTTGGGAGCTGATGAAATGCAAAGCAGCGTCTCTGAATCTGCCTCTCTTTTCTTCCCTTTGCCTTTCTGCGGCGCAGTCACAGGGCAGCGAAAATAATTCCTGCTTAGTCTTCAGTTTTTTAAAAATATCTTCTCCCGTGCAGATAATCCCGACTCCTTGCCCGCTCTCCATGGCTCTGCCTGGGCCCAGGCGGGGCAGGGCGGCCTGGGGGGAGCCCTGGGGGGCTCTGAGGAGCCGGGACCCCCGTGCTGGGGGAGGCCTCGGGCAGGGTTTGGCCTGGGGAGGTCGGAAATCCCCCAGAATGCAGGAGGTTTGGGCAGGCCCGGGGTGGTCCCCGCGTGGAGGGGACAGTTGTGTGTCCAGAGGGACACGGACCCTGCGGCTGCTTCAGCGATGCCCGAGGGACAGGAGTAATGCCCGAGGGATGGAATGGCACTGGAGGCACTGGAGTGATGGGAACACGGGTTCTTTGGGGAGAGGAAGTGCCTCTTCCCACCTGGTTGCCCGGTGTTGAGCGGCTCCGCTCTGAGGAATGCTGGGAGGTGCTGGAATAACACACGGAGATGTTGAGTTTGTTCTCTCATGGAAGCTTTGGAAGCAGTTGCTGTTCCTGAGATGTGCACTGTGTTTTTCCACCGGTCCATGGGTGCAACCCAAGGGATCAGCCAGGTCTGGCACCCGTGGGAGGTGCGGATGGATCACCTCATCCTCCGCTCTGCTGACCGTGACCGCGTAGGGCGTCTTCCCTCCGTGTGTCCATGGTGGTTTTGGGGGGTGTGACTGAGGAGCCCCGGCGTTCCCAGGGGTGGTTTGGTGCCCTGGGAGTTGCTGGGTGGTGTTAGCAGCCCGGGAGGCCCAGCGTGGTCAGTGTGCTTCGCTGGGAGCTTTGCAGGCGAGCAGCTAAATCCCGTCCGGATGGTTCCAGCCTGTGCCGAGCATCCCCGCCCGCTCCCGGTGACATATGCTGCGTGCCGAGCGCCGGGCTCGGGAACTTTGGGAGGCGAAGCTGCCTGGTTATTTAATTGACAGCGATGTGCGCGGGGCTGGAGGAAAACAAAGCCCCGCGAGCTGCTCCCAGCGCGCTTCCAGGCGAAAATGGGGCGAGAGGGAGCGGCGGGATGGGAGAGCTGGACCTCGGCGGGGGCCGGCCGAGGGTTTTCCCCCTCTTTGGGGCCACAGCATCCCCCTGAAAGGCATCCCTGCTGCAGCATCCCCCCGCAAGGCATCCCGCTAATTGCGGCGTGGTCCTGCCTGCATCTGGTTGAGGGTGGCTGGTCCTGAACAAACAAGTTTATCAGCTGACCTGTTTAGCGGTTGACTTGTGTTTATCTGCACACAATCAAGTAGACTGAAGTGCTTGAATTATTCATGCAGTGTCCTGCCCTCCAGACTTGACTGCTTGTGATTACATCTGCTCCAGACAAACATTGATGGATACTTCATCTTTAAGCAAAAGGGGATTGTCTGTCTGTGGGCTTATATAACAGATTATCTCTTCTACGCTGAATATTAAGTGTGTGCATATGTGGCTGCGTGTGGGGTTGTTGTGTTTTTTGTTTTTTTTTTTTACTTCCCCCCTTTCTTCTTGTTTTGTTTCTTGTTAAGTAAAAAATGTACTTTCATAAACAACTCCATATGCAAGGAAATATTTAGGAAGTGACTTGGTTGCAGTGAATCGCTCCTTACATCAGTCTTCCTGCTGAACTAAGCTCCCTTACCCGGGCTCAGCTTTCCTAAACCCGAGTCCAATCATGAGTTTTCTTTTGAAACCCCGGCGAAACTTTTTTTTTTTTTTTCCCCTTCTTCTTAGGGCTAATTGATTTTTCCAAAAGAAACTTTGCTTCCCCTGTTGGCTTTGCATTGTTTCTGTGCAGATCTCCGTGGATAATCGCCGACTGCAATAACCATTCCAAAAGAAAAACTAATTTTGCGTGGGGAAACGGGACACCTCGGAGGACAGAACCTTTGTGCTGGGTTTTATTTCTTTTTATGGCTGAGAACCCTCCACATAAGCACTTCTTGTTTTCGTGCTTAAACACTTAATGCTTGGAACAAACCTAAACCCCCCTGACACTTCCAGGGAAGAGAGGCAGGGTGTTTTTTTTCTCTAGAATATTCTAGGAACACAATATACTTTCTGTCATGCTCGTTAGCAAGGAGTGCCAGGTAATAATTTGCTAAATACTTCAGAAGCCAAGTAATTTGTTAGCTCTGCTCTCAGGTCTCCTAAGGTAGAAGGGAATATTGTCAGAGCTTCACCTCTCCCTCCCCTCGGCTTTGCAGGTGGATTTTGGGGGTGCTGGGTGCCTTTTGGGGGTCTGAGTGGGCTTTGCCCCCCACATCCCGGTTGCTGGTGGTAATTCTGTAATGAGGGGTTGTGTCCTGCCCCTCCACCCCCCTCCCTGATTTAATTCTCATCAGCCTGGCTCTCCACTTTGCTAATAACGATAGCAGCCACAAATAGCTTTCAACATGCCATTGACAGCCCGGTTGGAGAGAGCACTTGAAATAGTGGTAGACAGCTGAAAGTACCCATAATTGTGCGCCAGAGTGAGAACCACACTGCTCAAGGGCCTTATTTTCATGTGCTTAAAGAGACAATATCCTGGTTTCAACAAATGCTGCTGGTGCTTCACGGCTGGTGTGATTTACTCCTGGCTTCTCCCACCGCCCTGTGCCAGGGAGGAGGTTTTGGGGGGGTGCTGTGCAGCAGAGGGGGGTGTCCTGGAGTGCCTGAAGGGGGACTGGGGGGTCCAGACTCGTGGGAGTGGAGGGATCTGTGGTTTGGGAGCCAAGGAGAAGCTGGGGGCTCGTGGGTGGGAGTGTTGTGTGAGCTGTGGGATGGTGCTGGTGCCATGTTCCTGCATCCCATGGATCATTGCCTTTGGCAGCCCCACCAACAACCCCACTGCTCCAGGGTTTTAGGCATTTGGGGGGTGTGTGTATTTATAGATGTGTGTGTTTATGTATTTGCACTTCCCCAGGGCAGTGTCACGGCCCCAAGGCTGCCAGAGCTCCAGGAGCATTTGGACAAGCTCTGAGGGACAGGGTGGGATTGTTGGGGTGTCTGTGCAGGGCCAGGAGCTGGACTGGATATTCTTATGGGTCCCTTCCAACTCAGGATATTCTGTGAGATAGATGTGTGTGTTTTGGTGTGTTGCAGTGTTTTGGGGTGTTTTCCAAGAGGAGGAAGGGCAGTGCTGTGTGTTCATCCCTTCTCTTCGTTCTTCATCCTGATATATAAATCCATGAGCAGGGCAGGTGGAACTGGGGCTGCTGTGCCCCAAAATCTGTTCTGAGGCTCTGTCTACCATGGCCTGCTGTGCACTGCTACCATTCCCTTCCCTATAGAGTTTTGGTGGTTTTTTAGCAGGATTTTGGGGTGCTTTGTGCAGGGTCTTTGGGGGTGCTCCCCTCAGAGTGGTGGGTGTGGGGCTGTTTTATGAGGCACCTCCATCCTCCCAAGGTCTGGGAGCCCAGGAGGGGTTTGGATCCCATCCTGTGCCATGGGGGGATGCTGGGACCAGCCTGGGGGTGCATCCCCAGGGTTGGGGCATCCCTGCAGCTCCCGTTTTCCTCCTCAGCTACGTCCAAGGCTGATGTATTTTGGTTCCATCACCCAGACCAGTATCCATGGGTATCACGCAGGTCCCCCCAGGTTGCAGCCTGGAATTCTGCCCTGCTGTGCTCTGGGTCATTTTTAAGGCAGCTCCTTTCAGCCCTGCTCTGCCTCTCCCATGACTGACGGGCCACAGGGTTATTTTTAAACTTCCCTCTGCCACATCCAGGTGTAAAGACGAGCGGCTGTGGAGCTGGAGCTGCTGGGCAGAGCCAGCCCCGAGCTATTTAACACCATGCCAGCCTGTTGCTGCTCCCAGAGCCCCATCCTGGCTCCTGACAGGCTGCCAGGAGCCGCTCCCTGTGCCCTCCAGTGCTTTGGGTGCTGCTGGTGGCTCTGGCCATTTTAAGAGTGGGTGGGGTGGCAGGACCTGCAGCCAAACGCTCCCTCTCTTGATTTATCACCAGTGCAGATGTTTTCTCTGGTTTCCCCCTCCATGCTGGTGAAACACCACCCCAGAAGTGTTTCTGCTCAGGCAGGAGGTCAGATTCTTGGCAGGGGTAGGGGGTGATGGGGGGTTAGTTGGGGATCTCAGGTTCTCCAACTTCTTGTCCTTTTTAACAACCATCAGCATCCCTGTGCCCGGGTGAGTGTCCCTGAAGGTGCTCCCACAGACCCCAGGAGAGGCACTCAGCACCCACTGGGCACCTCCCAGGGGGGTTTGGGTGTGTGGGTACCTCTCCTGGGCACTCCCCAGGCTGTTTTATCCCCACTCCTTTGCAGCTGTGGTCCAGGGAAGATGCAGGGCATCGGAAGGGGATGCAGAGCCTGGGATTGCCATGGCAACCTGCCTTGGGGAATGGAGGTTTTTCTTGGCAGGAGCAGCTCGGGGGGGCTCAGGGGGCTCTGGCACTCTGGGCAAGGTGATGAATGAGCCCTGTTATGGGGAAGGTGTTGGGCATGAAGCCCTTCCCTGTTCCCAACGTGCTGGAGGATCCCCTTTCGCTCCTGATTAAACGTTTAATGGGGACAACCAGAGTTTAATATTCTGTGGAATGGGAAAAGTTAAAGTGAACAAATATTTAAAGACTATTGAATCTCATGTTCACAGGAAACCTCACAGTTGTAAACATAATATTTTGGACATCTAATATCTTTCTACTCAGTGAGTCCCATGTGGGGAGTCTCTCTCTCTTTGTGGAAAATCTTTGTGTGAAGTTTGGGCAGAACTGGATTTAAACCTGGAGGAGATGGGTTGTTGTGAGTCTGGACCGGGTGATTCCCGGGGAAAACCCAGCACCTTCCCTTCCTCCTCCCTGCAATCAGCCTCTTTGGGTGCTGTGTTTTTCCTGGTACACTGACCCCATGTCTGCGACGCAGCCGAGGGGAGCTCGTGCTGGCACCGCTGTTTCCACCTCAAATGAGGATGGAATTTGTTCTAGAACTCGGGAGCTGGCAGGGAACAGCTCACAGGAGCAGCGGCCGGGCTTGTTACATCCAGAATCCACTGGGCTTCAGCTGAAGGAATAAATATTTAATGGAGCTGCAGTCTATATATAATCTAATCGATGCCTCAGTGCCAAAAAGCCTTTAAAGAGCTTTTGCCTCGCTGGGCAGCGCGTGGTGGGAGCGCTGGGGTGGCTGGTGGCACACACGGTGCCCTGGCTGGGCTGCATTGGGGCAGGTGTAGCTGCCAGCCCCGTTTTTGGGGTGCAGAGTGGTGCTGGGGTGATGTGTGAGTGTCAGGTGGTTAAACACTTGTGCTGGCCAGAGCCTGTTCCTCTGGGCAGGGGTATCGTGCTGTCACGATAGAGAAGTGTCTGCAGTGACAGGGGAGTGGTTCCCACTGCCAGAGGGCAGGGATATGTGGGACATTGGGAAGGAATTCCTGGCTGGGAGGGTGGGGAGGCCCTGGCACAGGTTGCCCAGAGAAGCTGTGGCTGCCCCTGGATCCCTGGAAGTGTCCAAGGCCAGGCTGGAGCAACCTGGGCTGGTGGAAGGTGTCCCTGCCCATGGCAGGGGGTAGAACTGGATAACTTTGAAGCTCCCTTCCCACCCAAACCATTCCAGGATTCCATGAGCCCTGGCTGCCTGCTGATCTGTGCATCCTCACGTTGGGGTCCGTGATAATCCTGGTGACTGGTGTAGCTGTAGCTGGGGGTACCTGAGTCCAACCCCTGGTCACTTCCCCATGCTCCTGCCTTGGCACAGTGTGCCAGCACGTTCTGCTGCCCTCTGGAATTGCTAATTAAAGCATCAGGTGTAACCCAATCACTGGGGTGCTTTCGGAGAAGACGATGGCCAGAAATATCCCTGTGGCTGAGCACCGAAGGCAGCAATGGGCAGGTGTGTGTGGGGACCCCTTGGAGCAGGACCCCAATGTCTGGTGTCTGTGGGGTTGTTCCCTACATGGGGGTGGCTTCAGGCTGGGGAAGAGCAGGGTTTTCCTGGTGTCTCCTTGCTTATGGTCATCCTGGGAACATTGGTTGTGCTTGTTGGGTTGGTCTTGTAGTCACAGCGGTGTGACCTGACCATCACCCAGCTCCTCACACCAAGGGCTGCGTGTGCGTTGGGCTTTTTTCTCCCAAACTGCGATACTTGGGGATTTTCCTTGCAGCACTTGAGAGAGCAAGTGGAGCCCAGAGCTCCTCTCTGGGTTGGATGGGCTTCAAAATCCAAGGTGCCCTAGGACCCATCCTCGGGGCCGAGCTGTGGGATCAGGAAGGCGAAGCCTTGGGCTGGCAGGGATGGATCTGGGGGCACAGGGGGGCTCTCTGAGGGGGAGTGACTGCTGGCTGCCTTGGGAAGAGGCCCTTTGCCAAGAGGGAGGCTGGAGCAAGCCCTGGTTAATCACTTGTGTTATTGATAACGAGCTGCTCAGGGCTGTCGGAAGGAATTTCTGGGCGTTTGATTCCCTGCCAGCGCTCGGCCCGGCCATTGTTGTGGCGCTGGATCCGCGGCTGCTCCGGCCTGTTTGACTTGGAGCCGGCGCTGTTTTCACAGCTGCCCTGGTGGAGCTGCCGAGTTAACCCCTGGGAGCTGAGGGATCCCCCGTGAACCCCCGGGAGCTGAGGGATCCCCCGTGAACCCCCGGGAGCTGAGGGATCCCCCGTGAACCCCCGGGAGCTGAGGGATCCCCCGTGAACCTTCAGGAGCTGAGGGATCCCCCGTGAACCCCCGGGAGCTGAGGGATTCCCCCGTGAACCCCCGGGAGCTGAGGGATCCTGGCAGGAGTGTCCATGGGGTGTGTGGGAAGGTGGCACCTCCCAGCCCTGGACTGGGGACATCCCTTCAGGAAAAGAGCATTCCCAGTTAATTATTGCCACAGTTATGAGCACAGTTGGTTGTTAAGGTCCCAATAGCTCAGTGGAGCTGGGTTGTTCCAGACTGGGATGTGAGGGTGGCAAAGGGAACACCACCAGCTTCGTGTGGGATGGGCAGAGAGCAGAGCAGGACCCCCAGCCCTCGCTGGTGTCTCTGCCAGGGTTTCTCCAGGAGAAACTCAACACCCACCACAGTGCCAGGAGTGGGAGGTCATGGCAAGGGCCACCAATAACTGGATTTTATGGGATCCAGCCTCCAGCAGCTGCTCCAAGGATGAGGAGCTGTGCTAGTGCCTGGCTATGTTCTCCTGGGGCCAGGGAAGTCCAGGGTGGTGCAGCACTGCTGGGGCTGGTCTGTGACACTCATCCCATGATGGGAAGGGGCCTGAAGTGTCCCAGGGCAGCAGGGATGTGTCCCTGTGCTGCTGTGCTTGAAGGTGCTTTTGTTGGGAGCTGCTGCTTCCACTTGGAGGTGTGGAAGGAGATGGGAGTGGGATATGTGGGAAGGGACATGGAGGGGGGACAGGGAGGGGATGCACAGCACTGCTCCAGGAAGCCTCGTGCTGTCTGTGGGAGGCTGTTTGGTGCTGACTGTTGGGTTTTCTTCTTCCTTTTTTTCAGACAGAAATTGCTAAAAGACTGAATACAATTTTAGCCCAGATCATGCCTTTTCTGTCACAAGAGGTAAGGAAGTTTTCACACCCTGGGTGGGGAGTTGCTGCTTCTCCCAGGGGGGTTTCCCCAGGCGGGCAGTGCTGAGCCCCTCGGGGGTCCCTGGGGATGTGGGGCTGAGTGAGAAATGGGGCTCAGATCCTCCATGTGCATGGAAAACCCTTGGGATGGGGGAGAGCTGGGTCCTGTGAAGGGGTTTGGGGGTCTGCACTGAGCCAAAAAGGCTCTGAGGGGCTTCTCCACCCCCCTGCACCTCGTGGAGCTGGGAAGTGCTCCCAGGCATGAGCAAAATAGAGCCCAAAAGAGTGGTGAGCATCTCTGGAGGGGGGTCCTGCCCCTGGGCTGGTGCCCCCGTGCCCAGCTCTGACCTGGCCCTGCCCCTCTGTCCCTGCAGCACCAACAGCAAGTGGCACAGGCTGTTGAACGTGCCAAGCAAGTGACAATGACGGAGTTGAATGCTATCATCGGGGTACGTGGACTTCCCAATCTGCCTCTCACCGTGTGTATACCCCTTTTATTCCTATCATTTACCATAACCAGAGGCAATCCTGCGCTCAGGAGGGATAAAGCAGGGCGGCTCACACCCCCCCAGCCATCCCATGGCCCTCAAAACTCCCCCAGTGTGGCATGGAGTGAGACAGAGGGTGGAACCTCCACCTCCTGCCCCCTCCCGGGTGCTGGTGCAGCTCCGGGAGCCTCCAGCAACCAAATTGGATGTTCTCCGTGGCCTGGGCAGTGTTGGGGGTGCAGAGCAGGACCCAGCAGCCCTCCCAGGCCCCCTGAGCCCAGGCTTGTCTCTGCTGGGCTGTTGGTGTGGAATGTGCTGTGCCCTTGGCGGAGTTGTTGTCCCACGCATTGACTTACCCGCTCCCGCTGACCTCGGGGGGGGTGATTTGAGGATTAACCATTTTTATTGTTTCTTTAATTGATGTCACGGTCTCGGTCCTGCAGCAAACCTGCTCCTCACCCCGGGACATCGGTGTCCCCATCCAGCATCCTGGGCAGGTGGCTCCAGAGCTCCTCTGGCTTTAGGGCTTTGTTTTCCAGAAAATGCTCATTTTTAATGCCTTTTTTCTTTTAATAACTGTTTGCACTTCTTAAGCTACGAGGATCTTTATAGTTCTCTGTATTTAACCTGCTCTTCTCTGCATTTTCTGTATTTTATGGGTAGCTGCAAAGGTAGAGTTGTGCTCGGGCTCCTGCAGTCTTTGGGCATGAGGAAAGGTTCGGTAGCAGATGGGTCCCTGGTGGTGGGGTTGGTGGCTCTTGGGAAGTGGCCCAGGTGTGGGAGCTGAGTTTTGGGATGGCAGGCAGCACCCTGGAGCTGCCTGACCTTCTTCCTGCTCTCACAGTCGCCAGGAGTGCTGGGAGGTGAGCGGAGACAGGGAGGAGGGAGCCCATGGCTTTGATGAGCTGCTTGGAGCCGCGGGCAGGAGCCCCCGGCAGCTGGAGGCAGATATTGGAATTCAATTAAGGTGAATGAGCAGGGCCCGTGACCCCCATTTCCGAGGTAATTGCTTCCTTGGATCAGAGCGAGTGCCTCCTGTCATTAAGCAGCCAGCCCAGCCGTTTAATCGCTTTCCTGACGAACTTTCAGCAGGAATTATGGGCATCTCCTCCCGCCGTGGTTTGCTGGGGAGGGACAGGCTGCTGGCAGGAGGCTGGTGGGCAACTCCACATCCTTCCATGGCTTGTAGGGGAGGGCAGAGCTCCTCCCAGAGCTGTGGGTTTGGGTGCTGGCTCTGTGCTCAGCTGCCCCCCAAGGTACAAAACCCTGACAGTTTTTGGGTTTTTCCTCCTGTCTATACACACACCAGTTTGGTTTTGTATGGTTGCTACTGGCAGGAGGGTGAGTGATTCCATGTCTTGCAGGGGAGGTTCCAGGCTCATCCCAGAGGTTTGGAGGTGGTTTGGGTGGTGGGTCTGTGCTGCTGCACCTGCTCTGGTGCCCCTGAGGCACCAAATGCAGAGGATTTGGGGGTTTTTGTCTCCCCTCTGTGCATGGACTGGTTTGTTATTGTAGGGCTGCTGCTGACAGGAGGGTGACGAGTGAGTCCATGTCCTTCCATGCCTTGTGAGGAGGTTCCAAGCTCATCCCAGAGATGTGGAGCTGGTTTGGTCTGTGCTGCTGCACCTGCTCAGGTGCCCGCAAGGCACCAAACCCCGAGGATTTGGGGTTCTTTTTCCTCCCCTCATTCCACACAGGGGTTTGTTATTGTAGGGTTGCTCATGTGGACACATCCCTTGTGTTTGTTTGCTCTCCTCGGGTGGGTGAGGGCAGCACTGGGGTGTGCACGGCCCCACCCCTGTGTCCCTGGGGATCCCATGTCCCTGGGGATGGGTGGCTCTGCTGTCCCAACCCTCTCACCAAGGGAAGCCCTCAACAAACTGCCCCAGCACTTGGTGCAGGTGCTGCCTCACACAAAAACCCACCAAATCAGGAAAACCTTGTTTTTTGCCCCTTTTGAGGTCAAGAACTGTTAATTTTATGCATCTAGGCCATTGTCTCACAGTTCCTCTGCTTCAGGCTTGTGTGAAATTGAGCCCTTGATTTGGTTATAGCTCTGGAAATGATTAGACTACTTTACTAAATTTAACGCAAGTGGTGAACTTAAGTGGTGAACCATTAAATCGGTGAACAAAGGCATGAAGCATGATGTACATAATCCAATTAAAGCCACTCCACGGACCAGATATTCCTTGCCAGCTTTCCCCTAAATTTATAACCTCTTCATATCTTCACCATCTCTGGCTGGCCCGTGCTGAGGGACCCCAGAAGGAAGGAGGCCTCTCGGTGTCTCTGCATCCCCGTCGGCTTGGGTTGGCAGGGTCTTTATCCCCTGCCAGCTGCTGCCCTGGGATATCTGGGGACATGGATCCATTCTGGGGTCCTGCCAGCAGATGAAGAGCCCCAGGGCAGCATCCTGAGCAGGTCTGTGGTTCAACTGGGGAGGTGGCGGGAGGGTCCTGGGTTCTGAAAGGCTGCTCCAAGTCCTTGTGCTGTGTCACTTGCTGACCAGGACCTTGATCCCTGTCCTGTCCCTGCCATCAGCACCCAGCTGTGGGTGCTGGGGAGTTTTTGGGAGCCCAGAGAGCTCCTGCAGCTGGCCCATCCCTGGGGTATTTGCAGCAGGCTTTCACACAGTGTGTTTTTAAAAACAACCTTCTCCAGGGTTGGAACAAGGTCCGGGGAGGGAAGTTGGGCTTTTCAGCAGAGGCGAGCGAGCACCGTCCCTGTGCTGTGGAGTCGGTCGGAGCCTCCAGGATGTTATTCCTGAGGGATGTGCATCCACTGCTCCATGGGCTGACGCAGAAACACGGCCATGGAGTCCCAGGCGGGTTTTATCCCACTCCATGGAGCCTCCAGGATGTTATTCCCGAGGGATGTGCCTCAGACACAGCGGAGTGGTGCGGACGGGAAGGACGGCGGAGGGAGCTGTGAGCGGAGCCTGGGGATCCTCCAGCACCACCCGGGATGTGCACTGGGCTTGTTGGCTCATCCTGCTCTCCCTGCCCTGGGAGGGATCCAGCTGGGACACGGCTCCTTCAGCGGCTCTGGGATGGAGCTCTGCAGCCCCGAGGTGGGATCTTGGCTGCTCCATGGAGCTGCAGTGCTGGATGGGACAAGGCTTCCAACCAGTGAGGACTTCCCACGTGGATTTTGTTCACCAGTTCCTGCTGCCAAAGGGAGGAAGACACCCTTCAGTGTTATTTTGGACCACAGTGGGATGTTGTGTCCTGACCTTGGTTTCCACACCCCCCTGGAGTGGGGCTGCTGTGAGGGGCTGTTCCCGCGGCTCACGGAGCCCTTGGATGGATTTATTTGTTGACAGCCTAAAGAAAAGGAAGAAAAACCAGTTTCTGCTCTGCTGGAGGGTGAGGCTGTGGGTGCTGAGTCTCCTGCTCTGGGTGCTGCTGTGTCACTGTGTGGAGCTGTGTTGTGCCCTGGGGCTGTGATCCCCATCATCATCCCGGCAATGGAGTGTTGCTGCCTGGATTTCCACGAGACCACATCCCTTTTTTGGGGCTCCTGGGATGAGTTAAGCCATGCAGGTGTTTAAGGTGGAGCTTGGAGATGGCTGAGGATAAAACATTGGATCTTGGTGTATTCCAGCCCTGTTGGGATGGGCACCTCTGGAGAGCCTGCAGAGAGGAATGTGCTGTGCTGGAAAATCGTCTGGGACCGTTCTCTGGGTGCTGCTCTCATACAATGGCAGCCCTGCCTCTCGCTTCAGTGGGTGCAAATCACCTGGAATTGGGATTGTGAGGAGCCTCCTTGATTTCAGGAAGATCTGAGGATCTGTTCCACTTGCTTTGGTGTTGGAGGGATGACCTTGGCATGTGTGTGTGGCTGGAGATGGGGTTATTGAGGGAACCACCCCTCGTGGTGCTGCCTCACCCCACCAGCTCTCCTGCTGGAGGACACTCCTGGAATGGTGATCCTGAGGATGCTTCCTGTCCTTGCCCTGTGCATGGAGCAGCCTGGGAGAAGCTTTGAGCTCCTGCTTTTTGAGGGCACAGTGATTTCTGCTTTTCCTATACCAGAGGCCTAATTGCCTTCTCCATTTGGCTTCTGCCCCAGCCAGGACCTCGGGGCTGCCTGGAAGAAGCTGTTTGGAGATAATGCAGCTGCTGCCTTCAGCTCTGAGCCTGGATCTCATCTGGCCAAGGATTTCCCTCTCCATCACACAAGGCCCTGGGAAGGGGTGGGTGACCCACCCAGCGAGGGGCTGCTCTGTCCTGCTGTGCCTGGAGTGTGACAGCCAGACCCACGTCCTGCTGCCCCAGGACAGGTCCCTCCGTGGGGAGTGAGCAGGAGCTGTTCCCATGAAAACTTGGCCTTGGTGTGGGAAAACTTACCACAGAGTCCTGGGATGGTTTGGCTCGGAAAAGACCTTAAAGCTTATGCAGTTCCACCCTCTGCCCTGGGCAGGGACACCTTCCACAGACCAGGTTGCTCCAAGCCCTGTCCGACGTGGCCTTGGACACTTCCAGGGATGTGGGGCAGCTGGGTGTGTCTTCTTCCAGTTCTGGATGGAAATGTCTCTGATGGAACTGTTGGAATCATGGAGTCCTCCATCCCTGGGGATGTTTTTGGAGTATTCCTGGTGGTGTCCCTTGAGCTGGGCTGGGTGGCAGCAGCTCCTGCTGTTTGTCTGTGCCCGTTGGGGGCCCTGGGCAGGACACAGGTCAGTGCCTGGTGACACTGAGGAGAAATCCTGATCCAAGATGGTTCTGGAAGTCTGGAGGGGGCTGGGAGGCTCCACTGCAGCTCAGGTGTCCCCTCCCAGCCCATGATTCGACGTGGCGCCCACGTGTGACTTCACTGGGAGCCACTGGGGTGCTGCTCGAGGGGACTGTGGTGCAGGGAGGAGGGTCCCAGACAGGAGTGCCAGCTCCAAGACCCTCCTGGCTGGACCAGGGGTGTCCTGGGAGCGGAGGAGCTGCAGGAGGGGAGGCTTGAGGACTCTTGGAAGCAGCTCCTCGGATTTCAGCAGGTTTTCTTCCAAGTTTGTGTTTGAAATAGAGACGCTGGGGATGTGTTTTCTTTCCCTTTCCTCTCCCCAGAGCTGTAGCTCAGCTTTTTGCAGCTGAAATGGAGCAGGGAATCAATCCCCACGGCTGGATGAGTGTGTACTGGGATGGCTGGGACTCAGGGCTCCCAAAAAACCCCTGGGAGCAGCTGGGAGCTGTCCCAGCTGGGCTGCAGCTCCCTGTGTGTGTGCCAGGGAATGTGGGGGTGATGCCCAGCCCTGTGGTGGAGCTGGGGGGTCCCTCCATGATTTGTCCAGTGCAAGGGACAGCCAGTGATGTCAGAAGGGGTCAGGAGCACAGGATGGTGGGATGAGACCGGGGCACTGTGTGGGCATTTTCTTCTCCTCTTCAAACACCCTAAAGCTGGTCCTGAGTAAATTAGCAAAACTTGCTTTCCTGAGGTATCTGGGAGGATCCTGGCTGCTGGAATTCTCTCTCTCTGGCTGGTTTAGCCTCTGCACTCTGGCCAGGGCCACTCTCTGCCTCCAGGGTGGGATTCCTGTGTTTCTGTTTTGCTTTTACCTGCTGTAAACCCCACACTAACCAGGTGTGCAGCAATGGTGTGTTCCTGTGCCTGAGGGCTGACCCCGGGGAGGGTGTGCCACGTGAGCACTCCTGACATGGGCATTGTGCCTGGGCACCCTCTGTCCCTCCTGCTAACGGGGCTTCTCCTTCCAGGCGTCCCAGCGGGGCAGCTCCGGGGGCATCACCTGTGACACCGGGAATGTCCCTTCCCGGCACCCCCCGTCCCCCCAGGCCCTGCCCCTCCCCTCCTCACTGGTGCTTTCATTGCAGCAGCAGCAGCTCCAGGCCCAGCACCTCTCCCACGCCGCCCACGGGCCCCCGGTCCAGCTGCCACCACATCCCTCGGGGCTCCAGCCGCCGGGAATTCCGCCGGTCACCGGCACCAGCTCGGGGCTGCTGGCCCTCGGAGCCCTGGGCAGCCAGGCCCACCTCGCTGTCAAGGATGAGAAGAACCACCATGACCTGGACCACAGAGGTGAGAGCGAGGGGCCAGGGGGCTGCTCCTCTCTGCATCCACTGGTGCTGGAACTCGTGGAATCCTGGAATGGTTTGGGTGGGAAGGGAGCTTCAAATCCAGTGCCACCCCCTGCCATGGGCAGGGACACCTTGCACTGGCCCAGGTGGCTCTAAGCCCCATCCAACCTGGCCTTGGACACTTCCAGGGATCCAGGGGCAGCCACAGCTTCTCTGGGCACCCTGTGCCAGGGCCTCCCCACCTGAACAGCCAAGAATTCCTTCCCAATCTCCCATCTGTCCCTGCCCTCTGGCAGTGGGAAGCCATTCCCTGTGTCCTGTCCCTCCAGCCCTTGTCCCCAGTCCCTCTCCAGCTCTCCTGGAGCCCCTTCAGGCCCTGCAAGGGGCTCTCAGGTCTCCCTGGATCCTTCTCTTCTCCAGGGGAACTCCCCCAGCTCTCCCAGCCTGGCTCCAGAGCAGAGGGGCTCCAGCCCTGGGAGCATCTCCATGGCCTCCTGGATCCACTCCAGCAGCCCCACGTCCTTCTGATTTTGGGGGCAGCACCCTGACCCACACACAGCTCTGCTCCCACCTCCCCACCCCTCTGGACTGTGGGCTTCAGGACACAGGGCTGTGCTTTTGGGGCTGCAGTTTTCCCAGAACAGTGCTCAGCCTTTGTTGAAGTTTTGCTGCAGTTCAGCGGTGCCTCAGTGAGGAATCAACCTTCCTCTTGCTCTGTTCACCCCCAGACTCAGTGGTTTTTTCTAATGATCAGTGATCAGACAGCATTTTAGAAGATAAAATGATGTGTGATTCGAGGTGCAAACCAGCAGTGTTCACTATTTTCCTGGCAGATCCCCTTGTCCCCAAACAGGGAAGGATTTGGGATATTTCCCCCTCATTCCCATTTGCAGGGCAGGTACTGACAGCCTCTCTGAGCTGTCAGACTCTGCTGGGGTTTGGGGATGTTGTTCCTTCCTGAGAAAACAGTGAGACAAAATTATCCATAGCAATTTATCCAGTTACATTCCTTTCCCTGCCTGGATTCAGATTGCTGGGAGATCCCAGGGAGAATGGGGCTGTTGGGCACAAATTAATGGCTAAACCACGTTGTGGCTGCGGGTGGATTATCAGAGGTTGTGACTCTGGGGACGAGCACCAGAGGCTGCTGCCATTCCCTTTGGATTCAGGGCATTTCCAGCTGTGTTTTGCCAAATAAATCACATGGACAGAAGGAAAGGGGCAGGAGGCAGCAGGGGCTGGATGAACAGGGGGTTTTTAAAGCCAGAGAGAGCCCAGATAGGGTTTGAGTTAGGAGCACGAGGAGCTTCTTGGTTTATTTTCTGGTTTAAGACTTATTCTAACTTGCTTTATTTCTGTCTCCTCTTTATTTTGGCTGTGACCTCACCTGTGCCCCGGCATCTCCTGACAGAGCGAGACTCAAGTGCAGTAAGTCCCATTGCCTCCTTTTCCCCCAGTTTTTGGTGGCTGCATGGTTTTCTTTTCTTTATCCCTTCAAAACCCATTTTGTAGGTGGGAGCTCCAGGGCTGCCTTTTGCACAGGTCTTGCTAAAGAATAAAAAAAAAAGGCAATGCAAAGCTCCCATCCTGCCTGGAAGAGCTGTGCTGGGATCACTGGGGTCACCTGGTTCTGAGATCTGGGTTAAATCTCTTTGCTTGTGGCAGAACCTCATGGTTTGGTTTTGAGTGAGCCCAGTTGGCTCCAAAATCCTTTTAGTGCCCGGGAAAGCTGTTTTATTCCTGATCCACTCTCCCATTATCTTGGGTCATCTCATCTGCTGGGATGGTTTGGTTATTACACCACATTAAGTCAGACTTGGAGGGTCAAGCAGTTCCCAAACCACCCGAATCCCTGGATTTTGGAGGGCACTGGTGCCTCTGTCTGTGTCCCTGACAGCTCAGAGGCAGTGGGTGGGTTCTGGTTTCCCGGGAGCAGGGATGGGGAGGCAGTGAGGATATTGAGGGGGGGCTGTCCTGACCGTGCAGTGGGGCCCAGCTGGACACCCCCCACCCTGGTGTACACAGCACCACTGGCTCAGGGAAATCAGGAATCAGGAGGAATTTCTCCACACAGTGTGACCCTTGGGAATGGTCCTGTGCAGGGCCAGGAGTTGGACTCCATGATCCCTGTGGGTCCCTCTGAACTCAGCATGTGATTCATGGAATTCATGGAAAGGGCTGTCGAGCATTGGAACGGGAGCTGGTGCAGTCCCCAGCCCTGGAGGTGCCCAAGGAAGGCCTGGCCATGGCACTCAGTGCTCTGGGCTGGGGGACAGGATGGGGACGGGGCACAGGGTGTTGGACTCGGTGATCCCGGAGGTCTCTCCCAACCCCAGTGATTCCGTGTGAAAAGCTGCCAGGACAAAGCCCGGCTGAGCCGCAGCTTTGCAGCGATTTCCTGCCATCCCCGAGCCCACAAATGGGCCTTTTGAGAGCCGGGGGTGGGCGGGAAGGAAAGTGCTGTTTAAGGGGGGAGAGGGGAATTGGGCATCATTAACCCGCTCCTCGGGCGGGCAGGGGGCCGTCGGAGGTGGGAAGGTTCCCGATCCATAAGCCCGGAGCCGTGGTGTTCCCGGGGGAGGTTTAATGCGCCGTAATCAGCGTTAGTCATTCATATTTTCCCCAGCCTTTGCCTGTGCAATAAAAAATATTTAGTTCCTTGGCGCCGGGCCAGCGGCGGCGCTGAATGGATCGATGCCTCTAAATGCTTGACATGATTCTCCGGGAGCTGCGAGGGTTTTCAGCATGACTGCCTGGGAAGAAAGAGCTCGGTGTTATCCAAAGCTGCTTACTGGGGACCGAGGAGAAACATGAACTGCTTTAGTTCTCCCTTTCAGCCGGGGAAGAAAGGCAGGCCCAGCAGCTTAGGAAGCGTTGCTGCTTAGCGGGGCTGGCAGGCTGGGGCAAGATGGGCATTGCTGCTGCTGCTGCTCCCAGGAGCTGAGGAGAGGGGAAGCTGGGATGTGGGATCGGGACCGGGCATCCTCTGGCGTTCGTGAGGTGGTTTTGTGCTGCCATTTTTGCTCCCAGCATTCCAAGGGCTTCCCTGGGAATGTCGGCGTCTCCTGGGCTTTGCCGCTTGAAGCAGGGACAGAAGCCCCCGCAGGCTCTGGGCTCTGCTGCTCCTGGTCACGTGGGTTTTCTGGGATATTTTGTGGATGTCCTTGGGCTCAGCTGCTGGTGCCAGAGCTGGGATGCAGCAGTTCCTTTGTTCCTTCTGGATGAGGCCTCCCAGCTGTGCCAGTGCCAGAGGAAGCACCCATGGGCTCTGGGGCTCTGGATCTCCTGGGCTTTGCTGCTCGAAGCAAGGACAGAAGTCCCCCTGAGCAGGGCATCCCTGTGGACTCTGGGCTCTGGTGCTCCTGGTCACGTGGGGTTTCCTGGATGTTTTTTGGATGCTCTTTGGCTTGGCAGAGCTCAGCTGCTGGTGTTGGGAATGCGATGCAGTGGTTCCTTTGCTCCTGCTGGATGAGGTCCCCCAGCTCTGCTGATGCCCATCCATGGTGCCACCCCTTGTGCAAAGCCCTGTCCCTGCCCAGGGCTGGGGTGAAGCTCTTGTTCTCCCATGGGGAGCATGGGATGAGAGAGATGGGGCTGGTTTTAGGAGCACAGCTTTTCCCCACTCTGCCCTTACCAGTTCCACTGGTGGATCCCAGTGATGACTGGGAGCTGCTGGAGTTTCCCACATCTCCCTCCCAGGGTTTGCCTTTTTAACAGCCACCACCTCCTCTGTTTTTCCTGCTGTGCTTTTGCAGTGAAGGGGTTCAGATGTCCACGAGCAGCCTCACAGCATTCCCAGGGCTCAAGTGAGGGTGGTGTCCAATCCTGTCACCTGGACCCTGTTCCCTGCTCCCATGTTTAGTGGGAGCCATGGGGTCTCACCCCGCTGCTGGGACAGGGCTGTATGTGGCACCTTCTGTCCAAGCTGCTGCTCGTGAAGTCCTAATTCCTTCTGTTTCCAACTTCAAAGCTTCTTGTGGCATTGCAGAATAATTCCGTGTCGCCCTCGGAGAGCCTGAGAGCCAGCGAGAAGCACCGGAGCTCCACGGATTACAGCATCGACTCCAAGAAGCGGAAAGCGGAGGAGAAGGACAGCATGAGCCGATATGTGAGTGACAGGGGACACTGGGAGCCCCAGGGACACGACCAGGCAGGACCTGGGGTGGAGACAGCGGGTTTGGGTAACACTTTCCACGTATGGTGTGGGTCAGAGAACCATGGAATGATTTCAGTGGGAAGAGCCCTCTGAGACCATCGAGTCCAACTGTCCCCCAGCACTGCCAAAGCCACCACTAACAATGTCCCCAAGTGCCACATCCACATGGCTTTTAAATCCCTCCAGGGATGGGGACTCCACTGCTGCCCTGGGCAGCCTGTTCCAATGCCTGACCACCCTTTCAGGGAAGGATATTCCCAAATATTCCCCCTAAGTGTCCTGGTGCTGTGGAGTGATGGTTCAGCTCCTCAGGGGGGTGCCCCCACCCCAGTTTTTGGGGCTCTCTGCGGGGTGTGACTCGCTTTGTGTTCCAGGACAGCGATGGTGACAAGAGCGATGACCTGGTGGTCGATGTCTCCAATGAGGTGAGTCCATGTGGGGGATCTGCCCCTTTGCCTGTGCCACTGTGGGGGTTTGGGGGTGATGCCAGAGGGAGCCCGCCCTGCCACAGGGGATTCCAAGGCTTTCTCATATCCCACAGGACCCTGCCACCCCCCGGGTCAGCCCGGCCCACTCCCCCCCGGAGAACGGCCTGGACAAAGCCCGCGGGCTGAAGAAGGGGGACGCTCCCAACAGCCCGGCCTCGGTCGCCTCCTCCAGCAGCACTCCCTCCTCCAAGACTAAAGACCTGGGCCACGTACGTGCTGTGCCCCGTGGGGGCTCCCTGGGGGCTGGGGGTGCTGCTGCTGGGACCTCATGCCTTGTTTCCCATCCCTTCCCCACCAGAACGACAAGTCGTCGACGCCCGGGCTCAAGTCGAACACTCCGACGCCGCGGAACGACGCGCCCACCCCGGGCACCAGCAGCACCCCGGGGCTGCGGCCCATGCCCGGCAAGCCCACTGGCATGGACCCCCTGGGTGGGTACCAGGGCCACTGCTGTCCCTGGCACAGCTCTGGCTCATCCCCACCCTTGGCAAACAGCAGCCGGGGGGGGGACCAGGTTTATGGGGGGCCTAATCCAGGTCTGGCTGGAGTGGTCCCCATGTTAGAGGTGGGGTGGGGAGGGAGGCCCAGCCACTGCAGCTCTGGGGTGAGAGAACGTGTGGACATGAGATGGGATTAGCTCAGCTGGTCACAGCAGGGTGCTGGTAACGGGAAGATTGTGGCTTCAATCCCTGTATGGGCCATTCACTTGAGAGTTGGACTTGATGGTCCTTGTGGGTCCCTTCCAACTCCGAATATTCCGTGATCTGTGACATGGCTTCGAGCTGTGCCAGGGAAGGTCCAGGCTGAAAAACAGCAGAATTTCTTCATTGGTGGGGGCTGCCCAGGGAGGTGTGGGGGGGGTCCCCATCCCTGGGGGTGTTCAGGGAATGGCTGGACGTGGCACCCAGTGCTCTGGGCTGGGGGACGAGGCAGTGATGGGTCACTGCTCGGTGAGCTCGGGGGTCTGTCCCAGCCTGACCGTGTGCCCGTCCCTCCCGCAGCCTCAGCCCTGCGCACGCCCATCTCCATCGCAGGCTCCTACGCCGCCCCCTTTGCCATGATGGGGCACCACGAGATGAACGGGTCCCTCACCAGCCCCGGCGCCTACGCGGGGCTGCACAACCTCCCCCCGCAGATGAGCGCGGCCGCCGCCGCCGCCGCCGCCTACGGCCGGTCACCAATGGTGAGCTTTGGAGCTGTACGTAGCACTTTTAGCTCCTCTTCTCACTGGGGGGGAGGGCTGGGGAGGGTTTGGGGGGGACTCCCCTGGGTCAGCTGGGAAATGGAGGCTCCTTCTCCACGAAACAGGCCGTGTTTTGTGTCAGCTGCCGTTAAAGGGGGCTGCAGGTGGAGATGCCTCCCTGTGGGGGAATGTGCATGTGCTGCTACATTGGGTTAGTTCCAGTTACTCAGCTCCCTTCCCATTACTCTGACTAAATTCTTGATCCCATGTTTTAAGGCAAAGCAAGTCAAACCAAGAAGTAAAACGCTGCCATTAATGCAGAGAATGGGGGTTTCTGCAGCCAGAGAGCTGAGCACGACTTGGCTGCTCCTGCCCTTGGGGATTTGGGGACAGCACAGGGAGGGGGAGCATGTCCCACCCTGCTCCTTGCAGGCCCAAAACCTTTGGCTAATTCCTCAGTTTTCGCCTTTCTGCCAGGGGAATAATAACAATTAGCTCTTGAGCAGCAAGGGAAAAGAGGGAGCTGCTCAGTGTCCCATGGGCGCGTGGATGGGAAGGTGTTTGGTGTGCCCAGCTCGTGTCCGGCCTCACCCGTGTCCATGTGTCTCTCGGCAGGTTGGTTTTGACCCACACCCACCCATGCGAGCCCCCGGCCTGCCCTCCAGCCTGGCCTCCATCCCCGGAGGGAAACCGTAAGCCCCTTTTGGTTTTTATGGATTTAGGGGGATCGGTGTGGGCGGGAGGGAGACAACTCCCTCACCCAGGGCTGGGTTTGGCCAAGGCCCCGCTCGGGGCACAATGTGGCAGCCGGACTGCGAAGCCCACCCTGCACTGGGGGTGACTGATGCCCCTTTGCCCTCCCGTGGCAGAGCCTACTCGTTCCACGTGAGCGCCGACGGGCAGATGCAGCCGGTGCCGTTCCCTCACGACGCGCTGGCGGGGCCCGGCATCCCCCGGCACGCGCGGCAGATCAACACGCTGAGCCACGGCGAGGTGGTGTGTGCCGTCACCATCAGCAACCCCACCCGGCACGTCTACACCGGCGGCAAGGGCTGCGTCAAGATCTGGGACATCAGCCAGCCCGGCAGCAAGAGCCCCATCTCCCAGCTCGACTGCCTGGTAAGGGGCCGGGGGCTCAGTGTCCCGCTGAGACGTGCTGGGGTCCTGCCGGTCCCAGGTGTGCGTGTCCCCTCCTTCCCCCACCTCGAATGTTCTTACAATCATCATCTCCCCATTGACATCAACACCTCCTCCCAACATTACCATCTATTTTTCCTCTTCTCCCCACATTGCCATCCCTTTTTCCTTTTCCCTGTTACTACCTGTACCATCATTACCATTTTTTTCCTCTTACCCCCCGCTTCCTCTTCCCATCACATCATTGCCCGCTTAATGTCTCTTTTCCTCTTATCCCCTTTAACATCTCTTTTCCTCTTCCCCTGTCATCCTCCCTTTTCTCTTCTCCCTATCACCATCTCTTTTTCCACTTTTCTTGTTACCCTCCCTTTTCCTCTTGCCCCTCTTTAATGTACCTTTCCTGTTAACATCTCCCCCCCATCCACACCTGCTCCCTGTGCCGTTTCCCCCCCAGAACAGGGATAACTACATCCGCTCCTGCAAGCTGCTCCCGGACGGCCGCACGCTGATCGTGGGGGGCGAGGCCAGCACCCTGACCATCTGGGACCTGGCGTCACCCACGCCCCGCATCAAGGCCGAGCTCACCTCCTCGGCCCCCGCCTGCTACGCCCTGGCCATCAGCCCCGACGCCAAAGTCTGCTTCTCCTGCTGCAGCGACGGCAACATCGCCGTGTGGGACCTGCACAACCAGACCCTCGTCAGGTGAGCGGGGTCTGCTCGGGGTCGGGGCCTTCCTTGGGTGTTCCTTGGGTGGAGGAGCTTGGAGATCCTGGAACGGTTTGGGTTGGAAGGGACCTGAAAGCTCATCTCCTTCCACTCCCCTGCCATGGGCAGGGATGCCTTCCACTAGCCCAGGTTGCTCCAAGCCCCGTTTAGCCTGGCCCTGGATACTCCCAGGGGGGAGCCATAGTTTCTATGGAACGATGGCAGGAATGCTCTCTTGATGCTGCACCGTCCATCTTGTGGTGCTCATCTTTAAGGAAGCCCAATGCACTTCTCCATGCTGCTGCTCCTCAGCCAAGGATGCTCCTGCATGGATTTCCAGGCGTGTTTGGTGTGGATAAGCCTCACAAATGATGATTGACCTCCGTGCTTTTCCCAGCGTTCCCCTTGCAGATTTGCGTGTGTTTTCTGGTTCAAAGGCAATTCCAAGGCCACACCGATGGTGCCAGCTGCATAGACATCTCACACGATGGCACAAAGTTGTGGACAGGGGGCCTGGACAACACGGTGCGTTCCTGGGACCTGCGGGAAGGGCGGCAGCTCCAGCAGCACGACTTCACCTCCCAGGTAACGGGCTGGGGACGGCCTGGCCCTGCTGTGCAGAGACCCCACAGAGGGGTTTGTCCCTCCATGGAAAGCAGGGCAGCTCGTTTGGCAGCTGGATCATGCAGGGACAGGGCTTTTCCTGCTGGGAAAATGGCCCTGTTGGCTCTCAGCGTGGCTGTTGCTGCTGTGTCTGATGGAACCAGGAGTGTTGGAGGCAGTAGCAGCCATGGGGCTCCCTGCACCTGGTTGCAGCTTCTCTGTCCTCATTTCTCCATTCCCTGCATGATCAGGCTGCAATTAGGAAAGCAGTGCTTCCCATGGGATGGCTGTGGATGTGACAGGTTTCTGTGGGTGCCCTGTGGGTGGGGTGGCTGCAGGGATCAGGATCCTGCCTCCTCCAGCAGACCCTCCCAGAGCCCTGATCCAGAGGGGCAAAGCTGGGATCTCAGTTCCATTTGGCAAATGCAGCAGCATCCAGGGGCCTGGAGCCATCCCAGCATTCACAGCTCACGTGGCTGCTCCAAACACATGGATGTGCCTCTCCAAAACTGCTGCACCACTCTGGCGCTGCCCAGCAACCCTCACCCGTGCCACAGATCCTGGAATGGTGGGATTGGAAAGGACTTGAAGCCCTGGGGGGCTGTGGGCAGAGCTGGCAGGTGCAGCCCCCCCTGAGCATCCCTGTGTCCCACTTCCCACCGCAGATCTTCTCCCTGGGGTACTGCCCGACGGGCGAGTGGCTGGCTGTGGGCATGGAGAGCAGCAACGTGGAGGTGCTGCACCACACCAAGCCTGACAAGTACCAGCTGCACCTCCATGAGAGCTGTGTCCTCTCCCTCAAGTTCGCCTACTGCGGTAAGCGGCCCTGGGGAGGGTGGGGAGCATGGAATGGTTGGGCTTGGGAGGGACCTTGGAACATCCAGGGCCACCCCCTGCCATGGGCAGGGACAATTCCCCCTAGCCCAGGTTGCTCCAAGCCCCGTCCAGCCTGGCCTGGAACATTTCCTTGGCTGGGTCACAGGGATGCCCACGAGGAAGGGATGGGGAGTGGAACAGCTGGGGGGTGTTTCCAGTAGGATCCATCCCCTGGATGGTGCATTTGGGGTTTCTCTCCATAAAACCACCCCAGTTGTGGTCACCAATGGCCACGTGGCATCATGGGAGGTGGGAAGCAGCATGTGTGACTGCTGGGATGTGTCCCAGTGGAGAGGGGCTGGACAAGCCTCTCTTGGGAATCTCCAGATTTTCCCATTTCTCCGGAATGGCCCCTTCTGAAGGTCAAACAGCCCCAAGCCTGTGGGGCAGGAAGAGGTTGGCCCCGGGATCTGTCTGTAGGGGTGGCAGTGGCCGTGTTTATTCAGCTACTGACACTGTGTTTCCTGGGAACAGGGAAATGGTTTGTGAGCACTGGCAAAGACAACCTGCTCAACGCCTGGAGGACGCCCTACGGAGCGAGCATCTTCCAGGTAGGAGCCTCTTGGGAAGGGCAAGGAATGGGGGCTACACCCAGACCCCCCCCTTGGCATCATGCCCGCCCTGGAGAGAGGGAGGATCCTCTTGGGGTGGCCGGGTGGGTGCCCAGCCTGTGGGATGTGGTGACACCCCCAGCATGGAATGGTGCTTGGTGAGCCAGGGCAGCCCAACTGATGGATGTTCTCCCCTCCTCCTCCTCCTCCTCCTCCTCCTCCTGCTCATCCCAGTCCAAGGAATCCTCGTCCGTCTTAAGTTGTGACATTTCAGCGGATGACAAGTACATCGTCACGGGCTCTGGTGACAAGAAGGCCACAGTCTACGAGGTCATCTACTAACCACGGAGTGTCCGGGAGGGCTGGCAGCTCCCGGCCCCGCGGGACTCGGGAAGCAGCGGGGGGATGCCATGGGGTGGCCCAGGGACCGTGCCCGCCCCGAGGGGGCTCTGCCCGGCGCCCGCCACACACGGATTTATTTGGAGATCTGCAACTCTGGCACACGTTGGAGCCCTAAACGGATGTTCCTTTGGTTTTAGGGTCGTGGGGTTTCTTTTGATTGAATTTTTTCTTTTTTTTTTTTGATTTTTTTTTTTGGTTTTCCGGTTCTTTCCGTCTGCGCTTTGGTGGCACTATAAAGGACTCCTTTTTTATTGTGACTTTTTTTTTTCTGTTTTGTGCAGCCTTGCATAAGACTTGTGAAAAGTGTAAATACCGGACTAGTAAATAGCGTTGAAGGGGGTCCCTCCCGGTACACTAGTTGTGTATTTTTCGTCTGCTGTAATTGTATTCCACTGATGGTTTTGGTGGTGGCAATTTTATTATGGGTTTTTTTGGTTTTTTTGTTTGGTTTTTTTGGGCTGTTTGTTTGGTTTTTTTTTTTTCCCCTTCCCTCCCTGCCCCCTGGAAGCCTCAGTGGGGTGTGACTTTGCCGTGCAGGCCGAGCAGAGCTGTGCAGTGGTGAGAAGTTTGTCCCTGCTGTGGTCGTTGTTGGCTGTGTTAGTGATGGTGGGACGCTGCTGGAACCCCGCGAGCGCTCGGACCCTCAGCTGCTGACGGGACATCAACACAGTCACCTGCTGGGGTTTGGTTGGTTGTTTTTTTTATATATGGATTTATCCTTATTTTTTCCGTGCTTGGATGTTTGAAGAAAAGGGGAAGCCCACGCTGCGGGATCGTCTGCGCAAACCCTTCTTGGTCTTCGGACAGAAGCAACGAGGAGTGATTTCAAAGAAAGCTTAGAAAATTCAGCTCAGGGAGCCACGAAAGATAATAGCAACTTATGTGTTTTGTATTCAAATGGAAGTAAAGAATTAGAATTGATTACCTTTAAAGAAAAAAAAAAAGAAAAAAATACAGGGGTTTTTTTTTTGGGTTTTCTTTTTTTTTTTTTTTTTTTTTTTTTTTTTTTTTTTCTTTTTTAAAGAAGCAAAAACTTTACTAACGAGTAGGGTTTGTGTGTGGTTGGGGGGGGCCGGGGCTGGTTGTGGTCCTGTGGGCTTTATGGTCTTGTGTCTTCTGGTCTTTTGGAGCAACCCCCTCCCCCCACAGACCTGTGTCAGCCTTTTGTACTAAAGGGTTAAAAAAAGGACAGATAAAAAGACAAAAAAAAAAAAAGACCTAACGGGCAAATAAAAGTATTTGTGTAGCAGAAGTGCTCACCCTGTATTGTAGCATATGGAAGAGGATTTTTATACAACATTTTTATGGATTATTTTTTGCGATTTGAATCTGGTCCAAAATTAATAATGCTTAGGGTTATGGGGAGAATGGTTTGGAGAAGGGGGAGAGGAGGATGGAGAGTTGGTACCTGGCACTGCATCCCTCTGAGGAGCCTCTGTCCCATCCCTGCAGCTGCTCCACCTGTGGCCAGTTGAGCTGGGGTTGGGAGGAGGAGAGATCTCATGGGAAATCATTGTTTTTCCCATCAAAATAAGAGGGGGTTGAGATTTTTTTTGCCCTTTTCAAAGTAAAAATAAGGGAAGGACCCAGGCACAGGGTACCCACTTGGTGTGTGGGATCAGTTTTGGGCACTGATGATCCAGCAAAGGAAAAATCAAGTTCTTTAAAAGCTGCTTTCAGGGCAAGTGATTTTAGGGCGATTTGGCTCAGATTAGTGACTCTGAAGGTGCCCCTGGTACCAACAGGAGGGGTTCAGGGATGCCCCAGGTGTGTTTTGGGGCTCAAGTTGATCCTGGGGCTGGTTGGGATGAGTGGGGGCAGCTCTGCCCCTTCCCCTGTGCCCCCAGTCCTGGGCACAGCATCCCCTCTCCGTGGCCTTTGGAGCATCCCCATATGCTCAGATGGGATGTGTTGGAAAGGCCTGGGGGGCTCTGACCTGCTCCCAGGGTGAAATGCTCCAGCAGTGGGGTGACCCCCAGCTTTGTGTCCCCCAGAGTCACTGGTTTGCAGGTCGGTGCTTGGTTTTCCTCCCCGAAATAAGAAGAATAAAATCCAGGAACTGCATGTACCAGAGCTGGCCGAGCGTTCTGGAGTCAGGCTCTCAACTTTACACCAAAGTATGTAGCAGAATCTGTACAGCTGTTAATAACTACCACTGGTTTTTGTAAAAAAGGGTGAAAAAGAGAAAAAAAAAAAAAAAAGAATAAAAAGTAAATGTACTGAAGCTCAACTGAAAGCAAAGTGTCTCTAAACCCTCTGATCCCTGAAATCTTGCACTGAGGGGTTGATAAAAGCAAGAGATGTGGGGGCTCGGGGGCACAGGGCCCTCCTCATCCATGGGATGATGGTGGAGGTTGGAGGGAGGAAGAGCTGAGCTCAGGACTGATGGAGAAGCCCCCTGGGCCCCCAGCCCTTGGCATCTCCCCCCTCCCGTGGTGCCAAGGGCTGGGCTCCACCTCGGGCACCCCCCATCACCCTCAGCTGCCCCAAACCCCATCCTTCCCTTTTCCATCCCAAAGCATCACCAGCAGCTTTGTTTCTGCTCCTGCCAGGACTTGGGGATGCAGGGAAGGGCTGGGAAGGGGGCACCCAGCACCCAGGGGATGCCCAAGGGATGGGTCCAGGGGCTGTGTGCCCTGGCATTCCTGTGCTCCAGCCTGGGCACCCCTGACAGAGACAAAGCACTTTCCTTGAACTAGGACATGTGTAGGGTCCTGCGGGGGCTCCCGTGATGGATTGGACATGACAGGGCCTGCTGCGAGGGAGAAATAAAAAGCAGGAGCAGCACTCTGCCCGCTTGGCTTCCCGATAATGTGCAGCAGGAGAGGGTTAGGAGTGCATTTCAATCTGATTTTAAGCTGGATGGAACGAGGGGCTTACACAGGGGACCATTAAAAGATCAAAATTGCAAGCAATCCTTTGTTGGAAGATTTGGATTCCCGGCGCAGGGGAGCGGAAGGGACCCGGCCCAGCCCCCCCTGTGCTGCCCCTTGGGCACCTGAGCAGCTCCAGCTTCACCTTTCAACAGTTCCCAGCAAACTGTTGCCCTTTGCAGTTGGTTTGGTTGGCTCCAGCCTTTCCCAGTGCTGAGGGAGGAGGTGCTGGAGCCGTGTGTGCTCTCTCCTGTTCCCATTCATGCCCAGCAGCTGGACTGGGAAGGACTCTGAGCCCCCACACTGATCTTTTTATTTTAAATTATGTATTTATAAGGGCTTTTTTTAATGTGCTTTTAGTCAGGCTTGGGTGGTGCTGTGACACATCGGGGTGTGATGGCAGAGACTTCATGCAGCAGCTGGAAGCTCCAGTGGGAGTTACTGTGGGATCCCCCCAGGATCCCAGGGATGTGCAGGTTGGCCATGGCCTGGCATCCTGGCAAAGGGCACCTCTTGGGGGGCATTGCCCACTTTTTATCAGTGATTTCCTTCTGTGAGCATCGTATTCCTGCAAGGAAGGGATCCTGTGGAGGTGGGCAGGGGTTTGATCCCAGGAGTTGCTGAGCATCAGAACTGAGCCATGACCCTTTTGGGGTGCCCATGTAACCTTTATCCTTCCAGGTGTACCCTGGAGCCCTCACCCCTTTGGGGTCCCCCCGTGCCTGCCACATTCCCGCTGCTCCCGGCTGCTTTCCCACAGTGGTGCCCATCCTGGAGCCCGAGGTGAGGCCCCAGGGCACACGGGGAGGGTGCAGGGGCTGGGTGCAGGTCACCACCTGTCACCCCTGGTCTGGGCACTGCTCCCCTGCCCCAACCCGGCCCTCAGGGTGCTGCCAGTCCATGTTCCTTGGGGAAATGGCAATTCCCAGCTCCCGCCTGGGCTGGGGATCCCACAGGGCTCCTGTGGCACTGGGGGGGGCACATGTGTCCCCTGCCCCCTGGTGACCCCGGGAATGCCATTCCCAAGGAGCCCACCTGGACAAGCTGCTTTTCCCACAGTCTGTTCCCTGAAGGGCAGCGCTGGGGAATGGGCAGAGCTGTGCCCTGTGTGCTGTGCCAGGCTGGGTGTTCTGTGCCATGACGTGCCATGCTGTGCCAAAGCCATTCCATGCTGTTCCGTGCCATTCTGTGTGTGCCATGCCATGTGTGCCATTCCGTGCTGTTCCATGCCATACTGTGCCATGCCATGCTCTGCCATGCCATGCTGTGCCATGCTGTGCCATGCCATACCGTGCCCACCCCAGCAGTGCAGCAGGGCCACACTGGGCTGTTCCCCGGGCTGTGCCCTGTGCACATCCGTGCCCTTTGCCCACCATTCCCTCTTCCCGCTCCATTATCCCGGGCTCTGTGCCCGGCTCAGGGAACAGTTCACCCCGGGGGGACATCACCCCCAGATCAGGGCACCCCGGGAGCCCCTTCCCACCCCGTGCCATCCATCACCCTCCCGCTGCCGCGGCACCCACTCGCTTCCCGGGCTGGGAACACCATCCCCGGGCTGGGAACAGATGGCAGGAGGAGGCTCGGGGACACCATCAGCTGTTGTTATCGCTGGCTGATGACACGGAGTGTAAATTCTGTTGGCACTACTCCCTTCGTCTGTTCTGCCTCTGCATCCCACCAGTTTTAATTACTGTAATTGAGTTATAATGAATGATTGTGCGCTGCCATTGTCTGGAATGTGGCGGGGAGGCTCCGGTGCCGAACACACTCCAGCTAACGACGAGCCCCTCCTCGTGCTTTGTTTATCTGGTTGAAGGGTGTCATCACTTCAAATGGCACAGATAAAACAGCAGCAGAGTGGCTGCCTTTAGATGTTTATCGTTTTTCGCTTCTCAGGCGCTGGTGCTTCACTGAATCCCAGTGGAAAACTGCAGAAACAGATAAAAACTAATTTGGCTTAATCCCTCTCAGAAAAAAAAAAAACATCAAGCAGAGCCAATGCAAAAAGCAGAACACCACAACAGCAAAAAATCAAACCCTGTGGAGCTTTTTCATGCTGAACAAATCACTGGCAGGGTTGGCACACGGTGCCTGGGGCAGGAGGGGCAGGAGCTTCTCCAGAGGGGGCTGGTGGCACTGGGGCTTGGGACAAGGGAGGGAGGGACAGGACACAGGGAATGGCTTCCCACTGCCAGAGGGCAGGGACAGATGGGAGATTGGGAAGGAATCTTGGCTGTTCAGGTGGGGAAGCCCTGGCACAGGGTGCCCAGAGAAGCTGTGGATGGATCCCTGGAAGTGTCCAAGGCCAGGTTGGACAGGGCTTGGAGCAACCTGGGCTGGTGGAAGGTGTCCCTGCCCATGGCAGGGGGTGGCACTGGGTGGGCTTTGAGGTCCCTTCCAACCCAAACCATTCCAGCATTCTATGATTTACTTTCCAAAAATCCCACTGCTTCCCTGGATTGCTCTCCCCGTCAGTCACACTCCTGTCCCCAGGGCTGCCCTCACCAGCCCCTGATGCTCCAGGATCTTGTCCCGTGGCCAAACCTGCTCAGGGGGGGCTCTGTTTGCTTTAAATCCTCACCTCCCTGACCCACCAGTGTGGGATGAGCCACCCCACATCCCACTGAGCCCGGAGCATCCCTGATCTCTGCCTGGGAAAAATCCCTCTGCCATTGCTCATCCAGGACTCAGGACTGGTGGGGTAATTGTGGTGGGTTTTTTGGAGGGGGGCCCTCCCTCAGACAGCCCTGGGTGTGTGTGCACCCGCTCACCCAGCCCCGTTATCATCCCCCCATCTCCCCCCCCCGAGGGGCTTCTGGAGATTTCTGGCTTTTATGTGCAACAATAAAAACTTTCATTGTAGCAAAACATTGGCCGGTCAAAATTAGCCTCGTTAATTCCAGGGAATTGTTTCATCTCAGCTCAACAGTAATAATGAATTTTTTTTTTTTTTTTTTTTAACAAGATGAATTGGTGAACAGCCAACTTCCTCCGGGGTAATTCCTGGGTAGTGTTGATCCCGCTGGAATTCACCTTGGGAAAAGAAAAAAAAAAAAGGGAGGGGGGGGGAATAAAAAGACAAGAAAAAAAGGCAAGGTTTGAACGGATCAAATGCTGCTTTTCATAACAACATGTTATTTAGCTCAGCCATTTACTGACAGCGCACAGATGGAGCCAAGGCTTTCACACAACACGCTCCCACAACACTTCCCTGCAGAGCCAGCTCCAGCCAAAGGGGAAAACTGGGAGCACACAGGAGCCTTGTTATCCCCGAGGAAGCCAAGGAGCACCAGGGCAGGGCTGCTGTGAAAGATTCCTCCCAGCTTGGCCTCTGCCCCGGGAATCCAACTCCGTGTTTGTGGTGGATCCTGTGCAGGTGTCCCCAGGATTCCAGGATGGTGTGTCCAGGGGGCTGAGCAGTTTTTGTCCATCAGAAAACAGAGAAACCTCATCAAAGCACTGCTGGGGCTGGAGGTGCTTTAGTGAGAGTTGGGAGATTTTTGTGCTTTAATGAGGCTTTTCCTGCATTTTTGGGCCCAGAGAGCATCCAGTCAGTGGCAGAGGTGGTGGCATGTCCCCTTTTCTTCCCCTTGGGGGGCCCTGCAAGGGGTTCTCTGGTCTCCCTGGATCCTTCTCTTCTCCAGGGGAACCCCCCCAGCTCTCCCAGCCTGGCTCCAGAGCAGAGGGGCTCCAGCCCTGGGAGCAGCTCCCTGGGCTCCTCTGGATCTGCTCCAGCAGCTCCAGGTCCTCCTGGACGAACACAAACCTCCTTAAAGCCGGGCAGGGGAGTGTGAGATGGGGACATTGTAGCCTGGGGGAGTGTGGCAGCGTGGGCAGCACCTTGTGCCACCCCAGGAGCTGCTCCGTGGGCCTGGGCACCCCTGGAATGCTGAGGGAGGCTGAGGAGAACAGGCTGGGACTGACTGATAATTGGGATTTCCTGGTGTGGTTGGACAGCACCTGCTGGGAGGTTAATTAACGGCTCATTTAAGCCCCTGAAGGACTAAAGCAGCCTCTGCTGCCAGGTCTGGGTCACCCAGCACCTTCCCCACGGCCCCACAGGAGCTTTGCTGTGGGCAGGGCACAGGGAAGAGCATTCCCAGCGGGAACAGGGACACGTGATCACACGCAGGCAGCTCAGGGGTGAGTTTTTTGGGAGAGTTCCACCTCCCCGGGAGCCCAGGAGCTCTTCTCCAGGCATCCAAGTGAATGCCCCAGCAGCTGGAAGTGCTTTATGGCAGCTGGGCTGCTCTCGAGGCTGCTGAAGCAGTTTAATTACATTTTGACACTAAGAGCTGTTTTATTATCCCAATTTTTGTTGTATAACCACAACATGCAATGGATTGCAGAGACATAATCCATTAATACTCACTTGTGAGGATTTGTAGCTTTGGACTTGTGGCCTTATACCTTCCTTGCAGATAAATACATTATCCCTTGGGATGGAGGGGGCAGTGAGCCCACGGAGCTGATGTATTTGGGAATGCTCATTACTGTGATCCCAGAGTGGTGGGGACACATCCCTGCTGTTCCAGGTCCTCTTGGTGGGGGGGTCACTCAGTCTTGGGTGCCACGTGGAGCTGGTGGGGCTGGACATGGGCACAGGGAGCTGCTCCTGGTGGGATCATGGTCCCACAACCAGCACCAGGTCTCTCTCCTTTGCTCAACCACTTATTTATGTGAAAGAACAGCTTTAATCCCTCATCCCTCTGGCCAAGAGGGGTGAGGGGAAGGCAATGGGCTGGGACATCTTCCATGAGCTCCCACAACACTTCTCTGATGGTTCAGGATTAGAAATTAATGCAAGGTGTAAAATAGCAAAGCAGGGATGAGCTAACCTTTGTCATGAGGTCACCAGGACTGTGCCAATGTCGTGGTGTCCCTTGGACGATCCAAGAGCGGGTTTGGGAGCCCCTGCATGGCATGGCTTGGCACAGCCTGGCATTTCATGGCCCTGGTTGTGCCCCAAGGCTCCTGGAAGCACCAGCTGCCCTCAGTTTGTTCTTGTGCAGGAGGCAAAGCAGTGGAAGTCGGCTCATTTCTGCAAATGCAGTTCCGTGGAGAGACAAAGGTGGAAGCCAGGGAGGTCGAGCTGCAGTGTCACAGCTCAGGGGTGGCTCGTGCCATGGCTGGGGACTGTCCCACGGGGGGCTGGGGGCACACGGGGGGCTGGGGGCCAGTGGGAGGACACAGCCCCAGGAGGACAAGGCAGTGCTGGGGGTCCAAAGGCACAAAGCCCTCGCTGGGGTGGCTCAGTCCCACCCACGACTTTGCTCCGTGCAGGATCCAAGAGCTCCAAACATCTGTGGGAACAACATCTGGGAAGTCCCTGCTCCCTCTCAGGTCCCCTGTGCTGGGCTCCCACCCAGCCCAGCTGCCTCTCTCTGGGGACAGCTCAGAGCCCCTTCCAGGGCTCAAAGGGGCTCCAGGAGAGCTGGAGAGGGACTGGAGGGACAGGACACAGGGAGTGGCTTCCCACTGCCAGAGGGCAGGGACAGATGGGAGATTAGGAAGGAATTCTTCCCTGTGACGATGGGGGGTTTGGGGGGAGGCCCTGGCCCAGGTTGCCCAGAGCAGCTGTGGCTGCCCCTGGATTCCTGGAAGTGTCCAAGGCCAGGTTGGATGGGGTTTGGAGCCACCTGGGCTGGTGGAAGGTGTCCCTGCCCATGGCAGGGGTGGGATGGGATGGGCTTTGAGGTCCTTTCCAACCCAAACCCTTCCAGGGCTCCATGATCCCCCTCTGTGCTGCCTCTGCTCCCCAAGGGCCCATCCCCAGGGCACAGCCTGAGGTCTGCTCTGCAGCTCCATCCCACTGCCTGACTTCCCATAATCCCCACCAGCAGCTCAGGAATTCCTCAGAGCAGGAGCACAGCTTTGCAGGCTAAGGAAGGACAGCAGGGATTAACCATATCCCAGCCTGGAGCAGCTCCCTGACCCTGGAACTGCCCAGATCCCCCCCTGGCACATGCAGGGACCTCTCCCTGTTTTATCCAGCACTTTCCTAAATAAGTTGCTTTTCCCCTCCCCTTTCCTAACACTTAACCTCGTGATCCTCCCTCTTGGAGCACAGGCAGTTCTGGCACACACTGTGCAGACCACCCTGGGAAGCAAATCCCAGTAATTTATGGAGAGGCTCAGCTGAAAACATGCCGGGTGGGTGTTTTTTTCCCTTCCCCCTTTTTACATTTTGTCCTGACTATAAATTCTTAACAGCATTTAGAAAACATGAGCAAATCATCAGTGGCATTTTTATAACCTGCCTAATACTTGAAATTAAAGGTTCTTCCCAGAAGTGCTTGTTGGGAGCTGGGTGCAGCAGCATTCCCAGTGCTGGTCAGGAGGAGAAGGAAGGTCCTCGGGTGTCCAGCAGCACATCTGCCACCAAGGCCCCATAACCAGCCCAGTTTTGGGGGAACACATGGTCTGGGATTTGGCAGAACAGCTCTAGCTGGAAAGAGCTGTTCCCTGCATGTCCCCACCCCCAAACATCCCCCAAATCCTCATTTCCAAGATCCCCATGTGCCAGGAGCCCCCTGACCATGTCCACAGGTCTGGGATGGGAAGAGCAGCAGCAGCCCCAAGGATTCGGTACAAAACCTGCTGGGAGCTTTTGCCTGGAAATCAAAACCCAAATAAGGATTCTCCTCCTGAAGGCACTAATGTGTTTTGTTCCTGGAATTTCCAAAAGGAAGTTTACAAAAGGTTGGACCCACAGTGGTCCCTCCTCCAGGTCAGGAGGTCCTTCTTCCCTGTCCCCATGTCAGGAGCTTTGCCTTTGGCTGGGTTAAAATGGTGTGAGGGGACTGTCCACCCCTTCATCCTCCAGGAAAGCCCCAGGGAAGGATGTCTCTTCTTCCTCCAGGTGGGCACATGCTCCATGTGCTCCGTGCCTTGGCATTTTGGGGGTCCCATCACTGGGGGATGGCACCAAACCCCTGGCTGGGACACTTGTGATTACTCACCCAGTGACCATGATCACCATAAGGGGATGTCACAAGAGCCTGACAAGGGCTGTTGCCCATAAATCCCCCCTGATTGGCATTAATTGCACCGTCCTGCTCCAGCTCTCTATTAATTGAGTCCCGTATCAGCTGTTCCATTATTCCCGGGATCGATGGCAGCCTGACAGCCCCGTAATTACCTGGGGCGGCTTGTTTGCCCTTTCAAGCACTGCCACAACAGCAGCTTTCTCCAGCCCTCTGGACCCACCCAGCTCTTCAAAGGCTGATTGAAAATCAACATTAATGGCCCGAGCGTTCCCCTTGGTTTGTGCAGTTCCTGGGCCGCAGCTGAGCCGGAGCTGCCACACGCCAGGAACGTCCCCGGGAGTGACTGTGGGCAGGGGAAACCCTTCATCAGCAACCAGAGATCCTGGCCCTGGCCTCCTCCTGACCACAGCACTGACCCCTCTGCCCTGCCCTCACCCTGCAGGGCAGGAACACCAGGGCAGGAGGAGGCACTGCAGGGCTCGACCAGGGCAGGGTGGATGCTCTGTGCTTGGAAGTGTCCAAGGCCACGTTGGACGGGGCTTGGAGCAACCTGGGCACTAGTGGGAGGTGTCCCTGCCCGTGGCAGGGGGTGGAATGAGGTGACTTCAAGGTCCCTTCCAGCCCAAACCATCCCAGGATTCCATGACTCTGCCATTCTCCTGCCAGCAGCTCAGGGGCACGCAGGGAATTTCCCTCTGGAGATCTCCACACTGGGGAAACCCCCAGCGTGGCAGCACCAGAGGCTGAGGTCCCCCTTGGAGCCCACCCCAATTAACCCCCCTGGCACCCCTGAGCTCTGCCAGGGCTCTGTGTTACCAGGCAGAGCTGTGGCCAGGTGTAATCCCTGCCAGCCTCCAAACCAGGCTGTGTCCCCAGCACAGGTTGGGGACAGGGGTGGCTGGCGGGACAGGGGGTGTGACAGCCCTGCCTCCCCCGGGGAGGATTCTGTGGTGGTTCAAAGCCGTCGGCGCCATCAAACAACAATCGCTCTTTGTGTGCAGGTCTGGCCGCAATTTACGGGGTCATCGTGGCCCAGTGGTGTGAGCAAACAGCTGCTGGGGGGCACAGCGTGCCCAGGAGAGGCTGGGAGCACCCAGGGAGGGAGGAGGAACCTTGTCCTCGTCCTGCTGGGCACCAAGGAACAGAAATACCACCCGTGTCCTGCTGGGGACTGAGGAAAGGGAACCCCGTCCTGCACCCACTGGGACTGAGCCAGGGCCAGGGGACCTGGCAGGTGATGCCACCTCCTCACCAGGACAAAGCTCAGCACCCACCAGGCCCCAGACACGTCCTCTCCTGCTGCTGTTTTTGATGTCAACAAAGGCTGCAGTGGAAGCAGCCCCTTCCCGAGCGTTCCCTCCCTGCTGCCGGGTGTTCCATGGTGTTCCTGTGCCTGTGGTGCCTCACACAGCTCCCAGCACTTCCCATTTGTCTCCATTACCTGGAAGAAAGGCACGATGATCCTTGAAAAGGGCCCCTTGTTGGGCCACACCACTGCTCCTTCCCAGGTTTCCTGCACCTAATGAAGACAAATGGAGGTTATCCTAACCCCTGCCAGCAATTCCCAGCTCCAACCAGCACTGGGAGGATGGGCAGTAACCCTTCCCTGGCTGTGCAACTGCACTGGCACTGGAAGTGACCTGGGTGTCCCTGGGAGCATTCCCAGGGGAGTCCTGGCTCCATGAACTGGGCTTTGCTTTATTGCTTACATAAAATCATGGAATGGTTTGGGTGGGAAGGGATCCAGTCCCACCCCTGCCATGGGCAGGGACACCTCCCACCAGCCCAGGTTGCTCCAAGACCCATCCAACCTGGCCTTGGACACTTCCAGGGATCCAGGGGCAGCCACAGCTTCTCTGGGAAATCCTTTCCAGGGCCTCACAGGGAATAATTCCTTCCCAATATCCCACCTAACCCTGGGAAGCCATTCCCTGTGTCCTGTCTCTCCAGCCCTTGTCCCCAGTCCCTCTCCAGCTCTCCTGGAGCCCCTTCAGGCCCTGCAAGGGGCTCTCAGCTCTCCCTGGATCCTTCTCTTCTCCAGCTGAACCCCCCCAGCTCTCCCAGCCTGGCTCCAGAGCAGAGGGAACATCCCAGGCCCTGGGAACCCTCCAGAGGCCTGGAAGCATCTCTGTGACCTCCTTATTTTCCACCACTCCTGAGCATCTCCAAACACAGCCGGGACTGCAGGACCTGTGGCCAAATGCCAGTGTTTGCACCCAAGGCCAGGGGTGACATCCCAGGCTCAGGAGGGGACACAGGAAGGTTTCCTCCTCTTTTCTTTTATCTCCCTGCAGCAGCTCTTCCATCTGCTGGGAAGGAACAAAGCCTGTGCTGCAGAGGAAAGGGAATATTGGTGCCAGGGAACATGTTTAGGGGAAAGAAGTGGAAGGATCCATGTGGGATCATGGCTGAGATGTGCCCCAGCTCCAGAGGGACAGGAGGGGACACACAGCACCCTGTGCTCCCTGGCAGTGGCTTTAAAGGAGCAGCTGTGCTGGAATGTAGGGAAAACAAATCCCAGCAAGGCTCCGAGAGCTGGAGAGCAAACCCAGCGCTCCAGGGACGGCTTTGATTGCAGCAGGTTTTGGTGTGGGGCCATGGCAGAAAGGTTATCTCAGCTGGTGCAGGTTTATTTTGGATTTTTTTGGTACAGGATGAGCCGTTCTGTAACCTGATGTCGGGTGTTTAATTCCCGAAGCCGGGCTGAGCTGCGGGAATGTCAAGCGAGGCTAAGTGCTTGCCCCAGCGTCACTCCCAGACAAAAGCTGACACTTTCTGGCATTAAATAGCTGAGAGACAGTCAAGGGCTCTTCAGTGTGGCTGCAAATTGTGTGGCCAAGCTGCGAAACACAAGGCACAGGCTCCTCGTGGCCTGCACACACCCGGAATCAGGGAAAATAACGGAGCACGGAGCAAAATAACCCCCAAAATCCTATTTCTGACTCACTGAAATGATGGGGAAAGCTCAGCCTTTGCCCTGCCTGCCTGGCAAACTCATCCCCCAGGCTCCAGGGTCCTGCCTCCTCATTTTCCAGCTCGGTGTTGGGGGTGGTGGCAGGAGGGAGGCATTTAGTGCCCGGGTTTGCAGGAAGGGATCGGGCTGGAGAGCTCCAGGTGCATCCGAGGTGTGGGAGTGGTAACCACTGAGGCTGGGGGGGGCTGGGGCTGCAGGGAGGGTGTTGGGATACCTTGGGAAGGGGCTGGGATACCTTGGGAAGGTGCTGGGGCTGCAGGGAGGGTGTTGGGATACCTTGGGAAGGTGCTGGGGCTGCAGGCAGGATGTTGGGATACCTTGGGAAGGTGCTGGGGCTGCAGGGCAGGATCCTGGGGTGTCTGGGGAGAATGTCAGGGTAGCTGGAGAGGGTGCCAGGGCAGCTGGGGAAGATGCTGGGGCTGCTGGGAGGGTGCCAGGCCTACGATGGGAGGATGCCAGGACTGGAGAGGATGCCAAGGTACCCGGGGAAGATGCTGGGGCTGCTGAGGAGGATGCCAGGGTACCCGGGGAAGATGCTGGGGCTGCCGAAGAAGATGTTGGGGTACCCCAGGGAGGTGCCAGGGTGGCTGGTGAAGATGCCGGGGTGGCTGGGGAGGATGCCAAGGCACCCAGGGAAGACGCTGGGGCTGGGTGCCAGGGTGCCAGGGCTTTTCGGGAGGGCGCTGGGGCTGCTGGGATGGATGCCGGGGCTGCCAGGAAAGCTGCCAGGACTGCCGGGGAGGATGCCGGGGCTGCGGCTTTGAGCCATCCATTGTGGCTGCAGAAATGTTTAGGAATCAGCCGTTTAATGAGAACAAAAGAAATTAATTGGTGGTTTAGGCCTAATGAGACCGCTGTGCAAATTAACAGTCCTCATCAGCAGAAACAAACAGACTCCTTAAACGAATCGCGGGCTGATAAATAGGGGGTCGGCGGGACCATCTGCGCGGCCTCCCCGGCACAGGCAGCGGGCGGGAGGAGGCTCCGGGAGAAAAAAAAAATAAATAAAAAAACCCACCCCAGATCTCAATAAAGCAGAAATTCTCCGGTTTATTCATCCAGGCCCAGCTTGACACCACCATCTTAGCGCCCAGATAAAGGCGAAACCCGGCGGCATTTGCATCTGAAAGGGGCGAGACGCGGCCCCTCGCTCGGGAGCCGGAGCGGGGGCTCGGGGGGCGTTTAGCCCCTATTGAGGCCGCACAAAGGGGCCCCCCCGGCCCGGCTGCCGGACCCTGGGTATCCGTCACACAGCCCGTTTGTTCCCGCTGTTTACTTAAGACGTTCCTCAATTCCCAGCGAGGATTTGTATTTCGGGCTTGGTTTACTTCTGCTCATAGGCTGGAAAAAAAAAAAAAAAAAAAGGGAGAGAGAGAGAGAGGGAAAAAAAAAAAAAGAAAAAATAAATCTGTCTGATCTTTAATAATCAAAGTAATTAGAATAATCCTTTCAGGGCTGAATGGGGGATTATTTCTTCGTGTCATTTTAGTTTCATCCTCATTTGGGCTCATAAAATGTGGAAAAAGCACTTCAAAAGCCCCACTGTAGTCCCCGGCCCTTCACGCTCTTGAAAATTCCCACCCAGGCGCCTGCCGAGCCCCCGTTCTCAGGGAAAGCGCCTGTTTGGCTACAGCAAATTTATTTATTTCGGCGGTGGCCAAATAAACACCGGGTCCGGCGAGATTTGGGGATCGTTTGTTGTTTCGCTGTCTTGGGCAGATAAGGAAGCCTTTGATGGAGTGAAGGGACTTTGTGTGTCTAATCTGAGCCCAGCAGCGATGGTAAAACGCTGCCGTGTCTGCAGGGAACAGTAATTACATCGGAGGATTAAAAGGTCCTAAACCTCACCTATATTTCACTTTTGTAAACTAGCGAGGAACAAAGAATTCTTGGCTCGCCCAGAGGAAAGAATAATTGACACAATTCGCAGGCTTGGGATTATTATAATGTAAATAAACGAAGGGAAGAGGACAAAACTAATTTAGCCCTGAAACTTTTCAGCTGGTATTTAACAAGGGGGATAAAAACAGCTCCAAAAAAACCCAACCCAACCCCTCCTTTCCCCCCCCCCAGTTGCCTCTTCCCACTCAGGGTGCAGCTCTCCGGGGGTTGGGGCTGAGCTGGGGGGTACAAAAAGTGTGGGGGGGGCATTGTCCAGGGACTCTGCCATGATTGAAATCCCTGGGGAATTCCTCTCCAGCAGCAGGTTTGTGCCCCCAGTGTGGGCACCGTCCCACTGTGGGGCTGGAGGGACCCAGATCAGTGTCCAGAGGGGACAAGGGACAAGTGCAAAGAGCCAGAGAGCAACAGATACCCGAGTGCAACACAGAACTACAGAGTCATTAAAATAGTAGAATTACAGAAGTCTTCAGGTTGGGAAAGCTCTCGAAGATCCTGGAGTCCAACCCTTCCCCCCAGCACTGCCAAGGCCACCACTAAGCCATGTCCCCAAGTGCCACATCCACATGGCTTGTTCCAGAATTAGGCAGGAACAGGAGACAAAAAACAACAAAGACAAAACCAATAAGGTAAGTATTAAAAATAAAACAAAGGCCTGTTGTTTTTGGTCTGCTTGACTCCTGATTTCAGGTAGGAAAAGGGGGCAAGGTCCCACTGGGGACTGACACTCAGGAAGGGTTTAAGGGGTGCAGGAAGGAGCCTGGCCCCAACTCAGAGAGGGTTTAAGGGGTGCAGGGCAAGCCAGGAGTGGTTTCAGGGGTGCAGGAATGATCCTGACTCCAACACAGAGAGAGTTTAAGGGCTGTAGGAATGAGCTCAGCTCCAGTCTAGAAAGGCTTTAAGGGGTGCAGGGATGAGCTGGGCTCCTCAGGATTCTTGGAATCCAGGATAAATGTCCCAGCTGCTGATCCCCTTCCAAGGAGCATCGGGTCTTGCCCCATGGAAAAGCAGGGCTGGAAACGCAGGAGAGGAGCCCGGGGGTGTGTGAGGAGCGTGATGGGTGTTGCTCCATTGCCCCCGGGTCGCTCTGGGCAGGGGGAAACACCCCGAGCTTGGGCTTTAAATTATCAACAATTATCAATGGAAAATGACGGGAATGAGAGAATGAACAAAGAGCTCAATGCAGGGGCTAAATGCCTGCCATAAACGCGTCCCTATTAGCCCGTCGATATCGGGCTGGCAGCTCCTGTCTGTGCCCATTCCTCATTAGACAAAGCCTTGACCTTGACCTCATTGTCCTGTTTGCCGGGAGACAGAATCCCATAACAACTCGTTTGGCGAATGTATTGGACCAGTAATCCATAAATATTGATTCATTGTTTGCAGTGTAATTTAAATGTCAGTTATAAGCCCAGGGCAGATAAAGATCTGTATCAACAATAAAACTGGAGAGGCCATAAATCCCCCGGGGCCGCCCGGGTTAGAATGGATATGCAGTGCCTGCCTCCTGTGAAAGGAAAAGCAAAAACAAAGAGGGAAAAACTCCCAAAAGCCACGTTTCCTGTACATTAGAAGGAAGGAGGATATTGATTATCTGGGCAGCCAGCCCCGAACTGGGTGGCCCTGATTGTGCAGTGTCCCTGCGGCCTTTTCCACCCTCTCCATGCAACATGAGGGTCCTGCTCTGCCCAGTGATGGTCCCCACTTCTGCTGAACCCCCTCTTGTCATCCCCTCCTCCTCCTCCTCCTCCTCCTCCTCCCTTCCCTCCAGCCAGGCAGAGGTTCCCAAACTGGGGCTCCAGCCCTGGGGCTCCCAGCACCCCACAAACACAACTCCCATGGTCTCCCTGGAATGTGTTTGTTTGTTTGCCCTCAGCCAAGAGCAGGGGATAAACCTGACCGACAATTTAGGCCCTGCCACAAAACAGAGGGGGAAAACCAAGTTTTTGCAGTAAGTTTTATAGCAGCAGTTTTATAACTTTGTGTTGGTGACAAACCTCAGCATCGTTTCTGCTGCCACAAAGGTGCCCAAGTGTTGTTTTTTAAGGGAAAAAAAACCCCAAACCCTTTTTGCTCTAACAGCCATGACTCCAACAGAAATGGGGTTGCAGGGCCAGTTCCTGGAAAGGTTTCCCTCCAGGGCTGCAGCCCTAATTCCAGCCCGTTGTTCCCCACTCAGGGATGTCCAGAGGGAAGGATGCCTGGAAAGCAGGGATGTCCACGGATGCAGTGGGACACCCCAGGCTTTGGGGGTCCCAACACAGCAGCACCATCTGCTCCCTCCTGGCTGCTTGGCCCTGGTGGGGAGATGTTTCTGGAGGTTTCTCCATCCCAGTTCTCCTCCAGCCTTCTCTCCAGGTCTCCAGCCCAATCCCAAAGTATGGGAGAAGTTATTCCTTGTTTTCTTGGAGCAAGGACTCTCCACAAGGAGATCTCAGCCCCATCCCCTTCCCTTGGTGCCAGCACTGGTGAGGGGCAGGAGCAGCATCCAACCTTCCTGCTGCCACTTGTCTCCTGGAAATGAGACACAAAGTCCTGGCTCTCCCTGGCAAATTCACTGCTCTTCCTGCAAATGTGTGTAAACTCAAACCCACTACTCATCCAGGTGTGAGGAGATGCCAAGCTGAAATGTTTCTTTTTCCATACTTTCTCCCCCTGGAATTGTTTTTATGCAATACACAACAGTTTGGGCTTTGGGTTTTTTTTATTTTTATAATTATTATTTTTTGGCTTTAAGTAACAGCCATTTAAATTTTTTTTATAGTCTAATATCTCCGGGAAGCAGCTCCAGACACTGAGCTCATTATTTATTGAGCTCTATCAGTGACTTTAAAAGAAATCTTTTATATCAGATTTGCAGCGTAATAATCTCCTTAGTCTGTTTGACAGGAAGAAAAACCACAGTACGTAAACTCCTTTACTGCTGCTGAATATAGGTTAAAAAAATCACATTTTTCCTGGTTGGAGGGGAAAATCCTGGGGATTAAACAGATTGGTGGGACCGGCACCACTCCTGGGAGTGGGATGTTCACAGGGTTTAATCTCCCAGCTTCCCACTGCCAGAGGACAGGGTTAGATGGGATATTGGGAATGGTTCTTCCCTGGGAGGGTGGGGAGGCCCTGGCACAGGGTGCCCAGAGAAGCTGTGGCTGCCCCTGGATCCCTGGAAGTGTCCAAGGCCAGGTTGGATGGGGTTTGGAGCAACCTGGGCTGGTGGGAGGTGTCCCTGCCCAGGGCAGGGGTGGGATGGGAGGAGCTTTAAGGTCCCTCCCAACCCAAACCATTCCAGGACTCCAAGTTTTGGGCATCTCATGACAAAAAGGGCACTGAGGGGCTGGAG
>VYXB01001226.1:17446-40755 GCA_013397135.1 Pachyramphus minor | reverse complement strand
TGGGGTTTTTTTCCCCCTCTGCTATTGAATAAGGATGTCAGTTTAGGTCCTTGATATTTAGTATTCATTTGGGGGTGGTATATGAAAAATCCCCTTTTACTATTTCCTTACAGTGATGAGATCCTGGTCTTCCTGCAGTTAAGAGTTCTTCTCTTGTGTAAAACTGGGAACATCTGATCAGTTCATGGCAACTTCTGAATATCACAGGCCTTTAACTTGTCTTCCCCACTCCACACAGCCTGGCAGGAGGACCTTGGCACAGTGTGGTTCTTATAGTCTGAAGGCTCTCTGTGTTCTCTGGGTCAGGGATAGAGAATCTTATTTTTGTGGGATGTTTTTCTCTAGTCCATCAACCCATCTGTTCAAAACCATCTGCAGGGTATACCTGGTTTTTCTTTGCTTTTATTTCCCTTCAGACTCTGGGTGTTGGTTCCTGTTTGACTTTGCTGTACAAAATTATATATATATATAATACCTATTTTTTTTCAGTTATGGATTACTATAAACTATGACCACACTGAATTTCTTAGACTTGGAGACTGAATTAAGGCTATTTTTAGGCCATGCAACCACACAAAACAAGTGGAGATATTTCACTACATGCTGCAAAAGCCTGAATCCTCCATTTCTAGTATATAACTGGAAACTGTTAAAGTATGTACGGAAATATATTTTCATCACCATAAATCTTGCTTCAGCTCATTGATATGCAACCACCAAGTAATTAAATGTAATTGAAGTGCTGTGCCAGAGGATGTGTGATCCAAAAGTAATTGCTACTTTTGTACTGCTCTGTAGTGTGATCTAGAAGCTGAGCTTAATAGTGTATTTGACCTGTACAAAATAAATAGCATTTTATTACACTACACCTGCATTTTCAGTGCTGCTAATTAGTTAATATTAAACTAATAATGAAACAGTAATAGAAGCTACTGAGTATATTTAAGTGAATGATAAGCTCTATTGAATGTACATCATACCAACATGTTATTGAGGCAAACCACTTTCTCATCTCATGTTTTATAACCAAGAGCATTCAAGGTTTCCATGTGTTCTTTCAGTGATGTGAAACATCTCTGAATTGAGTTTTTCTGTGAAAATGCTGCTGGATGTAACCAAATAATCTCCTATAATAAGCAAGGTGCTCTATATTCTCAGTATTTTTTGTAGTTTCCAGCTGTTAAGACTGTCCCAGACTAAGTTTAATTCATTAAATTGGACATTCTTGCTTGTGCTGCATTTGAGACTAAATAAATAGTTCTGCAACTGTGAGTCCAAGATTGATTAGAAATAGAGAAATCTTCCTGACTTTTTTATGTCTTCATGGGCAAAAATAGCAAGGCCCAGCTAGAATGGATCTTGAGACCAAACCTGTTAGTGCTAATGACCCACTGATACCCCTGAGTTCCTCCAGAAACACTGAAGCACTTGACTGCCTTGGGAGCTGATTCAACTTAAATCAAACTCACTGTTTTCCTTGGATGAAAAGAACATTTCTTTCCGAAGTCTGGCAGGAGCTGCCTGTAGTTGTGATGCTCTTGGTAACGAGGTTGTCTATGAGAAAAGAAAAAAAAAAAAGATATTCAGGATCATTTGCTCGTCTGCATCACAGAGTTCAGAGGTTTGCAATCAGTGGGCTCTTTTCAGAGCTTTTAGCTTGAGGAGAGGAAGTTTTGTTTCCAGATGAAAACTTGAGATAAAATATCAGCCTGAAGGGTTTTGCTGAAACAGTTTTAGCCAGAGAGAGATGGCTCAGCTCATCATGTCTCTTAGGGTTGGTGAGGAGGGTGTGAGCAACAGCACCTCCTTTGGTTTAATCTGCATGGGTTTGCAGCAAAGAAAGGGGAAAAGAAGGACCTAAGGCAAAAGGAAACAAGATGTAGCAGGATTTTCCTCTTGGAGAAGCATGAGTAGTGGGAATAGAGAACAGACTTGATCTGTATTTCAAGTATATTTTGTGAATTATTGCTTTAAGCAGTAACCACCTGTTTCCAGCTTTAACATGTATCTGTTGTGTTTTGGACAAGACTCCCTGCAACTTTTTGTAAGAGGAGTCCAAAGATGTGGTGGTTTGAAAGGGATTTAATTACAAGAAGTCACAAATGGTTCATTGCCTCATGGAAATGAAAGGTGTAATTGCAAATGTAATGTGTTCATGCCTGAAACTTCAGCAGCCTTAATGTCTGGAGTGGAAATTGCATCAATTCCCTTTTTCAAGGCAGTCTGGCTGATGCTTATTTGCTTGATTGATATCTTCCTCTTGGTCCCATATCTGTCACTGAGCAAATCCTTATGATACTGGTGATTTAGCTGAAATAATGATGGCTGTGATGTGCTGCTCTGGAAGTTAGGTGATACTAATGATGACTCTGAAACATTTGGAAAGAACAAAAAAAAAAGTCTAGTGTTGCCCTCAGAGCTTTTTCCTAGACTATAAATACTGGAATTTCAGCTGTATTTTATCTGTAACCCAAATAGCTGCCAGAATTAGTATATCCAGAAGAAATAACATCTGTAGCTACAAATATATGGGAGAGGGTGGCTTTTGAATACAGTTTGCTAAAAAGGGTGTGGATTTACCTGGTTCTATCATGATGCATAAATTATCTTTTAAAAAAACCTGTTACTCCTTATGTTGGAAATGTGTGGTTTAAAGTTTGAGTTGCTATTTAAAGAATGATATTTTTTCCTGTATTGTTAGCTTTTCCTGCTGTGATTGTTTTAGCTGCATTCTGCTGTTTCTAGTTTTTAAAATACACGGGTAGTACATGGACAGTATCTGTCAGTGTAAGTCTGGAGATCTTAAAACAGTTTTGGAGTAGTGATCAAAAGAGTTAGCATATGCTTCCAAGTCATTTTAGATTAAATATGTTAGTGTCTACTGACTTCTGAATGTCAAATTTGATGTTGAAGTTAGATGGGAAATGAGTTTCTGTTCTGGGCAAAAGAATGAAAAATTTCCCTGAAGTCTTCTTGAGTTTAAACTGAGGTGATGCCAGTGATGTATCCAAGAGGCTGCTGAGTGATGGAACTTCTCATGCATTATTGAAAATTTACTGAAGAATCCTTAATTATTCCAATGAGAAACTCCAGCATGTGAAAGTGTCTAAATTCCATCCTGGTTCCCCAAAGTCTTGTGATTTAAGGCTGTAGGGTTCCTAGAAATTTGTCCTGGCTAGAATATAGCCATTAATAAAGGCAAAGATTCCAGATTTGTTTTCAAAATGTAGTGTAATCTTATTCTAGTATTCCTTTTAAATTAAAGTTAGACAGAGAAAGGCATACTTCAGAGTAATCAGTAACTTAACTTGCATTTGAAGAGCAGGAACTCCAAGTTTGATATGTGTTTTATTTAATTCCTGTCAGGTACATGAACACACCCATGTGCCAGGCAATGCCACAGGTCAGTTATTGCAAACCAGTTCTTTGTGCAGGAGATGTCACACATGATATAAATAACTAAACTTGTTTAAGGCTGCAAAAAGACCTGAATCTGGCTCTCCCCTCTCCTGGACAAGAAAGAGGCACTGGGGTCTCCTGGTTATTGCTGCAGTTCCACTTTCAGCCCAAAACACTGTTCTCAAGCAGGACTTCTTTGACTCCTGCTATAACTTATGTAGTTTAGACCGATGTAATTAGCACAAGCTTGAACATTGTGATAATAGCTTGAGTCTATCACTTCCCAATTAGCTCAGAGAAGAGAGAGGCAGTGTTTGCCTCTGGCATTCTTGCTGTATTAAGATATATTTAGTGATCACCAAACTGAAGGCTCAGGAAGCAGCACACCTGAGTACTCACCCAGGAGTCAAAATGCTGTCAAAGACTGGGCTGGCTATGATCAGAATTAACAGCCTTTTTAATTTCCCTGGCACTGCATGCTGCTGTTCATTATACCCTGCTGATCACAGCATCTGAAATTGCTTTTTGGTCTGCATGGTACTGGAAAACTTCAAGTAGAATGGAATGAAGGGGTAGGTGTGAAAGACGAGCCCTGTGCTGTGACTTCACCTTCCCTTGCCACAGACAGCCTGTGCTGTCCTTGGTGAATCATTCCTCTGGAAAACTCAAAGAAACTCGTGGCTCAGGATAAAAAGACTCACAGCAAAATGAAGTAGTGACTAAATGTCATGAATGATTGCTGAAGATTTTTAGGTTGTGCCCTTTTACTGAAGGCTCAGAGTTGTCAGTGCAGGAATTACCTGTTGGACAGGCATAGGTGAGGCTGAGGTGAGCCAAGGCAGCACCTGCATGGATTTGGGATCCTGGAGGGCACAATGTGCTCATAAACTGCCACTTAGAGAACCTGAGGCAGACACTCCTTATACTGAGGACAGAGTGTGTGAGAGCAGCTCTCTGCATGTACTGTTTTAAGGTAAAGCCTTGCAAATGGGTATTTCTGCTTTTAGCTGAGCTGTGGGGAGGCTGCAGACTCTGCTCCCCTGTGCTTTTACCGAGGGCAGCATTGATTTTTCTGCCTTTCTTTCTATAGATCTGTACTTGCTGTGCCCCTCAGGCTCATTGACCCACGTTATCTTCTGAGAGGAGCCTTCCTGCTTTCCACAGACACTTCTTTAAGTGTGAGCCACACTCGTGTGGGTTTTTATTAAAGAGGAGAAGTTCAGGTCCCTCATTTCCAAATGCGAAGCAGGGAAATGCATGTGTAAAGGTTATGAACATTTGATAGTCACTCCTTGGCCTTTTTGCTTATATTCATAACCTCAGGCTTTCTTTGTACATTTTGGAAGGCAAAGCAATTTGGAGTCAGCACAGAATTTGGTTGGTATTATGCACCACGCTTCTGAAATATTGCAATGGAGAGGCACTCGAAGTAGATGAAGCAAAATTGTCTGTAAAGGGCAAATGCAGAAGCTGTTTTCAGCCCAGTTCATGGTCAGGGGTAGTGCAGGACAGTAGGGATGGTGTTACAGGTTGTACCTTCCTGAAGGGAGGGGTTCTTTTCTAGAAGTTCCATAACATCCATAACAGTTCATACTTTTCAGGTACTTAGCCAGTATGGGGTCATAGTGAAGACAAAAAAATAATTAATCAGAATTGCTCAAAAAGCTGTCAATAAATTTTTTTCCTTTTTTTAAATTTTAGAATATGTTGCTGCTGAGCAAACAGGGTGAACTACTTCTGCCTTTTTGATAAATTCCTACCACAACCTTTTTTCAGTGCTGTTTGCTATTCATGGCAGTGAAATTAAGCCTCTTTTTAGGGGAAGACTTGTTACTATAAAACTTGATTACATGGTATTTGTAGCAGAACTATTTTATGGGTCAGCAGGAAAAAAACCCAATTATTGCAACCTTCTTTCCACAGAACATGGTTGAGTTGCTGTGTTCTATCAGATACAGTACGACAAAAGTATTTGTAAGCTATTCAGTCATCTCCATAAATTAGACCCTCTACAAAAGGAGTTTTCAAAACCAGCAGGCAGCTTTTGGTATTTGGTGATATAAAATAGCTGGATTTTAAGACAACAGTTAAAGTAATGTATTTGATGTTTAACTTATAGAAATACATAAAATCTAAATTATTAGTAGCCTTTAGCCCTATTTTCAAAAGTGATCTTGATGTTTAAGGTTTTAAATCTTGGAGGAAGGGAGGTGATTTTGTATTCCTGAATCAGTTTGCTCCAGATCTTCAAATATATTTGGGAACTTTATTGCTGTTGCCAGTAACACAAGGTTTTATATCTAATTAGGTAACAATCTTTCTCTGAAGAAAAGTTTAAGTCTAGATTAAAAAGAAAAAAAACCCAGAGCCTACATGGTGCAAAAACTTGCCCTCCTGCTCACACATCCATTATCACTTAAGGCAGTGCCAGAGCCTTTGCAGTGTTAGAGGTTTATTGGATTCCAGAGCTCAATAAAAATCACCTTTTTTTTTTTCCAACAGCTCTGGTGGAAGAGAACTTAAACACTAAGGTTCCTATAGATGTTACATAATTTTGTTCCTTTTTATACTTCCTCAGCACTACAAGGTGGTGCCCTTCTGGAGAGAAAGGGGACAGAGAGTCCTTGTGCAGGTGCCTTTGAAAAGTGGGATAATGCAGCAGGAGGCACTTGAGCCACTGGAAAGACAGCACTGGCCATTCCAGTATTAAAAAATTACATTTAGTGCAGGTAAATATTTTAATTCTATGAGCTTTTTTTTTTGTACTGTAAAATAATTGTGTTATATGGAAAGACTAAAAAATTTGGCTGGATCTGGATACAACAAAACAGGAAATCTGAAGGGTATCAACTCTTGTGACAATGTTTTGCCTGGGTTACAAATGCAAGAATTCTTTCCTAGGACATGTATTTGAGGAAACAGTTAACAATCACACCCTTAAATTTGAAGTGTGATTTAAGATCTGCAAGCTTCAAACAGACCTAAGTCCCTGGGTGAGGGATGCTTTGTTAAATCCAAAAGCTAATCCTCCAGATGCTCCCTCCTCGAATGTATTGATTTTTCTTTAAGAAGCTGGCATGCAGCCCTGGCAAGAGGTCTTTGCTTATAAACCTTGATCAAAGACATTCTCTGTGCTACGTGCAGGTAAAAATTCTGTAGAGTTTTTCTGTCTCAGTCATCAGACAAACTTATAATTTGTCTCTGCAGTAATGGAATGATTAAGCAAAAACACGTTGTAAATAATTAAGTTTTTTTTTCTTTCAGTGATAGGGATTTAGACAAGAGAACAAAAACTAGAGAAAACATGCAGCTGAGGGCTGAGTTATACACTGCACACCCTCTAAATTGAATTCAGGATAAGTACTTATGTAAGACAAAGTAGAAAAGCTTCGTCATCATCAGGTCACCACATTTAAGGAAAACTGAGTTCCTGATTCCCTGGAGCTACAATGAGTTTGCACTTCCACAATGCAGTCATTTCTAAAAATGTTGTTTATAAGGTTTACCATGTGCCTCATAAGAAGGACCCTCAGTTGTAGGAGGGCATTTATTCACACTTAGCCAGGAAGCTTTGGACAACATTATCAACCATAAATCTGTGTTGCATATCCCTCCTCTTAGTTACAGAGGTGATACAGAACACTTGTGAAACTTGGAAGGGGGAGAAAAACAATGATTAGTTTTTCTCCTGTGCATTAGATCACCTACTGTGATCAAACCAGGAAAACTTTTTCAGCAAATGATTTACAATATTTCTTTCCAGTGACAAATCCTCAGCTCCTTTGCTTTGTCAGGTCTAGAGTGTTGTATTTATTTCTTAGATTTGAATGCAAGCTCTCTTTCTGAAAACAACTCTGGGAAGAACAGTATGGATTATAAATGGGCAGAATCCAAAAAAGAAATGCTGAATATTTTGCCCAATGTAATGCAGGCTGGTAGAACTGATCCAACACAGCTCTGTCTGAAAGAAACACAGAGCTACTAAAAGTCCTGCACTTAGGAATGATCAAAATGGGTATTGAGTAAAGGAAAAAGGAAAACCCACCTGCATGAACGTGCCCTGTGATTAAAACAAAAACACTGGAAAATGAGAAGTCAAACAAGATTTGGGGTGATCACTGTGATGTGAGGGGTGTTTTATGGGAAGAGGTGCCTGGGAGTGGGAAGCTCTTTAAAGGATTTCTGTCAATGTTGCTTGCAGGTTTCTTCTATCTTGGTTTTTAAAGTTGTCTTCTTAAATACTTAGTTTTTGGGAAAATGGCAGTGTATGTAAACTTCAGGGGCAATGGCGGGAATTCATATTTTAATCACTACCTGCATATTGGTCTTTTTTTGGATGTTTTAGATACAAGACTATGTAAAAATAAGGAAATAGTAATAATAATTCAGTTATGACCTTGCAAGTTAGGGAAGTAAAAGATATTTTTCTTTCTTCTGAACCTGTTGCTGATCTCTTCAGCAATAAATACAAACAGCATTGCCAACAGATGCAGCAGATTATCTTTAACAAGTTTACTTTTTTTAAAAAAATCTAGATATGATTAGTAAGTTGCTTTTGATTTTTTTCATCATAAGAAATGCTAAGAAGGTACTGTTATAAATACAGCACAGAGTAACTTTGATTCAACCTGAAAACTTCTCAAGGATGACTGTGCTATATGAGAAGGCAGGAGAAACTTCAGCCTGTCCCAGCTGATCGTGAAGTTGTGTTTCTATTCTGCCTGTCAGCATCTGTGTCTTTCTATGGGGATTTGGTATCTTTTACCTCCATCCTCTCTTCTAACTTTTAAAAAGGAGATTAACCATGCTGCCTGTATGACTGGCCACCATTACAGTATTAGTGAGGAGGGGTGACTGAAAATGCCAGTCCAAATGAGATGTACTGTTTGAATTTAGGTTTTGAAGCTGTAACAGTGCTCTGTGAGGAGCAGCAGATGCCTCTGTTACCTTGAAGTGTCTTTTTCTCAGCCTGATTTAAGACCAGCATCATCTGTTTGTCAGCCCTACAGTCTTAATTTGATACCAGGCACACTTGACTGAGTGAACATGAAAATATGAAGGGGAAAACAGTGGAAAATACTGTCTTAGGGGAGATTTTCTATTTGTGGAAATAATCTTCATCAACATATTGTGTGAACCTTCAGAGTAAAGACAACAGAAGATGGGGAATGAGTGACTTTTTTTTTTTTCCCCCTGCTTTCCTAAATTCTTTACCATAGACAGGACAAAATAACAAACTTTTGTATAGAGAGATGCTGCCCTGAGGAAGGGAATTGTTTTGTATACAGAGCCTTTAACTCAAAGGTAACTGGACTGGGCTTTTTGTTCTTATTATGTATGTGTGGTGTTTGTTTGGTTTTTGGTGGTTTTGTGGTTTTTGTTTGGTTTTTGTTTTGTTTTTGTGGGGGTTTTTTGTTTGGTTGGTTTTTTGTGTGAGTGTTTGTTGGTTTTGGGATTGTTTTTTCCCCCTTTCAGTATTATCATAATGAGATGCCATTGCAACTGCCCACTTCTTAACTGATTTGCTGCCTGGTGTTGCTCCACACTACAGAGCATGTGGGTTTTGAACTGATTTTTGTTATGGGACTCTAAAAGAAGTTAAAACAGAAGTGCCAGTGAAGTTGCAGAGTTCCAGTGATTGAATCTGTGACTGTCCTGAAGAGTGTGTGATGTTGCAGTGGGAACTCCTCGTTAAAACTCAGGGTCTTTATTCTTTTAGCCCAATTGCACCACTCCTCTGGAAGCAGGAAGTGATGCAGGATTTTAAGTCTGTGGGTTGGTGCTTTTTTGGGTTGTTAGTAACTTGTGTTAGTGATAAAAATAGGGATCAATAGAGCGGTGACCTGCAAAAGTGAGAAACCAAGATGATCCCAGGAACCCAGAGAATCGAGACAGACACGATAATAGACTTTAGAGAATTTTACTTACAATCTTGGCCAGGCAAATGAAAATTATAATTTAGTTCAGAACAAAAGTAATGCACTTTTCATTACAGAACTTCTAAATTCTGCTATGTAACTTTGAGGGATGGATGATTAATGTTTGAAGTTTAAGGTCTTACTTTTAAGGCTCCCTAGCAGGGTACTGACTTTCCAGTGAAGACGCAGAATTCAACTTGGTGCCTGAGTTGGAAAGACAACCTCAGTGCATTTGCAGATGAAATCCTTTTGTACCAAGACAAGCTGGCTGTGAGAAAGACTTTCTCTTGTGACTAGCAAGAAGTAATATTAATTTATCTAAGGGAAGTGAATATATCTATTCTGTAGGAAAAATCACTTCTATTTCACCACAGTCACTTTAACCTCTGATGTTTTCCCAAGGTTGTGTTTTCTGTTCACTGTAGACAGCTGAAAAAAAATCACCACACTACAGTCTGCAACTGCTCCCAGTCTCTGTAAACTCAGATTCAAACTGATATTTGCCATATTATGAAGTCCCCTAAGGCTTATTATGTAAAATAGGACTGTGTTTCCAGCCTACTGGGGGCTCCCTGACTCCACTGTTCAAGGCTCAGGCAAACAATGTCCTGTGGCTAGAATTTTATATTCTTTACACTGATGAGTGTCTGTTGGACAGACAGCACAGTGATGCAGATATTAAAAGTGTGGTGAGGTTTAAGCCCTGCTGCCAATAACAGGTGGGTTGTGCTCCTGTATCATTGTGCTGTCATTTGATCTCAATGATAAAGCCATTGATCACTTCAACTATTGGGCTTTCCCAGAGAAAAATGGAGCAAGTTGTTTAAGCAGGCTGAGATTTACTGGCTAAGAACGTCCTGATTTTGAATGCTCTCATCTAAAGATCGTTCAGGATTCAGCACGGGGCTGACAGCAGTCAGTGAGTGCAGGTCCCTGGAGGGGGAGCACTGTCCCATCCAGAGCTGTTCTGTTACTTGTCCAAACACAGCCCATCGACCACATTGTTTGCAGAAGGAAATAGCTCACCGAGCCTGACATCTGGTTTGAGTGCTCTAAACACCCTGGCATTAGCAGTTTTCCATGCTGGCTTTTGTTGTTTAAAGCAAGATCCTAATCCCAACACAGGTGCCCTCTTTGTGGTTAGTGGCTAAACATGTACACCTGACAGAATACACACAGTCTATATAATTAGTATTCAAACTTCAATAATGTGTGCCTCAAGCTATTTTGAAAATATGCTTAATACCTGCTGTGGTCCATGTGCTGTAGTGTTTTCTAAATGAGGATTCTGTGTGGAACTGGGAGCAAAGAAATGCACTCTAAACCAGTGACTCTTACCAGGTCACACATGGCTGATGTTTTTGTCTCCAGAGGTCACTTTGTGAGCCTCAACCTTAAAACACATCAGAAGGCACTGGAACAAGTTTAGTGTAGTGTTGGTCTCCTGTTAGTGAAGTTACTCCCTCAGTAACTTGTGGTCTGTAAGAAATCAGGCTCATCTGCTCAAAACTTTGTGCCATCTTTTGTTTGACTTTTTCTCCCCATATCTGCTTTTCCTCTCAATTATTTAGTTGCCTTAAATTTAAGGCAGAGTATTGATGTATTGTTGTCTTTTTTCAGAATTACAGGTCCTGGAGAGGTACAAAAAAACTCTTAGCAAATTTGGTCCATACACCTGCTGGAGCACTTTCTTTTGTCCTTTTACAGTATAAAGCTTAAATTTCTACCTTAGTCTTTTAGGGCCAAATTATCAGTCAGTAAAAGCTCATGTGTCTGCCCCTACCTTGTCCCACTTTCTGTTCTTCCACAAAGCAGGGTCATGCTCCTAAGGTAATTCTCCCAACAGAATTACCTGCTTTTAGGCAATAATTGCAGTGTGGAGGTGACAGGATAACATTAGACAAGAAACCCTGAGTTGTCCTACTGGGTAGGGTTTGGGTTAGCTCAGTTTGCAGTCTTACCTGAGATGTCTGAATTGGAGGCTGGGAAGTGAGAATCTTCTAAAAAAGGCTCTTTTGTTCTGAATTGTAGTGACCCTTTCTTCTGAGTCAGCTAGGGGAAAAAAAAAAGGCACAGGGAAAAATCCATCTGCCTTTTTTTCTGCCTTCTGATTCTGCTTTTGCTGACTCCAGAGGAGCCAGATACGCTTGAAAATGAAAACTAAGGAAGAGACAGTTTGCCTTTTTCTTTATTTCTAAATAAAATAAGGGTTGTATTGCTTCTGGGAGTGAAGAAGAGACTATAGATGAAAACTGATACCTCTGTGATTTCCAGTGTAATTCAGTTATCCAGCTGTTCCTGTCTAAGGTACATGTTGTGAAATCCATGGGCTCAAAGACACAAATGCAAAATTCTTCATATACCTTGTGCTTCTGTCAAGTAACAAGGGTTTACAAGGAAATTTGTAGTGAATTCCAATGAATCAGGCAGTGAATTCTAATGCATCCAGCTGCTTTCCTTCTCTGCCTTGGTACTACTGCAGCTTGGTCAGCTCCTGAGATCTATCCTAAATCTATACTGCTGTTGAGATTTTGTCCACATTCTACCATGTGTGTAACTTGTGGTTCTTTAAATATAATTTCCATGTTGGGTTTCCAGAATTCTCCTGACTCCTAATGCTTTTCATGTTACATTTATGTTAAATTTCCACTGAGCCTGCAGCATTTGAATTCAGTAGTTTGTGCAGTCAACATCAGAATCAGAGTCCAAAAACACTTCAAAGTTCACTATATATCTAAGATGGGAATGCCTGTAATTTATTAGCAACTTACATCCCAGTTATCAAATCCAGTTTATTTTGCATTTCCCAGTAGTTTTTCATCTGTGCTTGTGTAGCAAGCCTTAGAGGAAAAAGAGAAGATAAATTTTTGAAACGTTTTTTGTCTCTGAAAGTCAATGGAATCTCACTGGATTGTCCCACTCATTTTATTTATGTCTCTATACTTTAAAAATCTCTTTCCATCACTGAGGTATAGAAACTGCTGCTGGGTTGTCATCCTGCACTGCCCTGAGATTTGAAACAGTTTCCAGTAGGTGCTCTTCTTCTGTTAACAATCTTTCATTTCAATTGAAACTCTCAGCTACTACAACTCAAATATTTGGTTGGGAGGAAGTGTTGGCACATTTCAGATAGATGTGGTTTTTTTATTTTATTTTTTATTTTTCCAAAGCAATAATGCAGAATTTCATGCTGGCCAGTAGCAAGGGAGAATAAGAAAAGTCTTTGCCTGACTATTCTGTGACTGGTGCTTGTGTGTGGCAGCCTTGTGGATGGTCTCCTGCTGGTGGGTAAATGAGCGAGAGCTCTTAGAAAACTCTTTCTTTGCTGGGGCAAATTACAGAGGGCAGATACATCTGCTGTGCTGCACACAGGGGAGGAGTATTTGTGCTGTGAGGAATATTCTCTGCTCTGCAGGCTGCCCACAGTGTGCAGTGAGAGATGGATTTCTCCTGGAGCCCCATGTTGTGCCAGAAAGCCTCTGGCTCAGCGGGTGAAGCCGTGGATTCCACACGTCAGACCTGCTGTGTGTCTTGGCAGAGCTTTGCTTGGAGGCAGCTGGGGGTGATGCTTTGGCCTTGCAACTGCCCCTCCCTCCCAGTTCTGCCACAGGGCATCTGCCACAGGATTTAGCCCCCAGATCTCACCTGTCTTGCATGACTGTGCTGCTTGTGTGATTCCACCTGTCACCTTTTCTGCTCTGCTTCAGGCACAGTTCCTCCCTCCAAACATGTACCTCCCTGGTTGTCTGGAGGTGAGGAGCACCCCATGGGCATGAAGTTGTGTCTTTCTCAGCTGTAGCTCTGGTGATATATGTAGGGATTAAGCACTCAGAAATGAAGATCTACTGCATTAGTGGATTTTATTCTCAGTTATACAGAGATTTTTTTTTTCCCCTAAATGTGTGTATTCCAGTGCAGGTCTGCTATGACACCAGTGTTTGAAAATGGCATTAACCCATGTTAATAACGACAGTTCTTTTCAAACATTGTTTTTCCAATTAAATTTTCTTTCTCTTGCAGAAGCAATGTTAGTGTAAATTGAGCCTTTTTGCATTTTGGAGAAAGTAAATGAGTGGCAAGTAGTTGTTCAAAGAAATACAAAATACTCCTTTAGATCCAGCTGTTTCCAGGCCAGAAGTTAAATCATCTCATTCTATTCTATGAAATTATCTACAAGAAACATGCCCCAAACAATGCATCTGTCTCTGTCAGAGTTAAAGTAAGGGGAAAAAGAGCTCTCAAAGGCTGAAAAGTACAAAGCAAATGTATGTTATAAATTTGTTTCCTTCAATATTCTCAAAAAAGTTTTACCTTGTTATCAATGTGCTTTATTAGATATACAGAATTATAGTTTCCTTCCTGACATGTGAAAATACTAAACATTTAAACATCTATTATGATACAAGACAAGACTCTTCACTATCAATCTCTTAAAATGTCTTTATTTTTAGTATTTAGATTTATAAAGAATTATGTTTTACTGGGGTTTATTCTCAAAGGTGTTGGCAAATTTGTATTTAATTTGAAACACTACTAAGAGAAATTCACTCAGTTTAAAGGCTCCTGTTTCTAGCATTTGAGTAAATTGATTTTACTTATTTAATTTTGGTTAATATGTCAGCTCCAGGTTTCTAATCAATCAGCTTGTATGTGTTCCTCAGTGGTTACAAGTGCCTGGGTTTGTTCCTCATCAAAACACTTTATTTTCAGCATCTGTGCATTGTTTCACTGGGAATTAGAGGCTTGTATCAGTGGGGCTTGGATTTCTGATGGCTCTTGAAGAATTTATATGTCAAGGCTCCTATTCAGCAAAGATACTGTCTTATTTTAGATCATCTGATTACACTTCAGGGTAGTTATTCTGAATATTCAGATATTTATTCTGAATAACAGCATTTGATGGAAGATGTTAAATATAGTTATTTCTACTTAATATAAGTCTGGTTTCTCTTTCCTGTTTGACAGGTTCTCTTTAATTTAATTTCCCTCTGTAATTTCCCTGCTTAACACACAGTGTGGGGTGGATAGCGGCAGAGTTTTGGGGAAAAAATAAACTAATTGGGACTCAGTCCTGCCTTGCTAAGGCAAGTGATCTTATTGAAGCTGCTTCATTGTTATCAAGGGCCTAGGATTGGGCTTTGAGTGCTGCAGCCTTCACATCATGAACAAAGGAGTATTTTGATTGTTTAAAGAAAACCACCACAGCATTCAGAACAAAAGGAAAATTAAACAGGGAAATGTTCCTTTTGTAGTACCCTGGATTTGTATGACTTCAGCTGACACCTGCACTAATTGGCAGAAACTTCACTGAGTGGTACAGAGATGAGTGTAGTTCAGATGTGAGTTATTAGAGATGTATAGAAATACAGATCAAAGGCTTTTCATTAATGCTTCTTTCATCATGAACATCAGTAAGGCAACATTACCTGCAAGCTGAAAACACTGGCAAAATTAGGAAGATCTGGTCAGAAAGGCTTCTAAGGACACCTGTCCAGTGACATGAGTCAGTGGGTGCTTTGCTTTAGTGCCTGTCTAAGCTTGTAGGTCCCTTTGTTTCAATTCACTGACGTGGGGGGCCTGAAAACATTAATACAGGAAGAGATTGGAACTACCTGGCTTGGTCACAGCACAGTGGGATTCCCTCACAACTTGGAATCACCTGCAATTCAAATCAGCACAGTGTGACTCTGCCTTTTGACTCTGGAATAGAATAGATGAAACTTTGCTCTGGGTGGTTTATGTGCACTTTGACTCTCCTGAGAGCAGAGGGGAAGGGAATGATGGTGATCAAACAGAAAAGGAGATTACAGCACACACAGGTTGTTGTAGCTGAAAGCCTGTGTAGTGTGTGTCAATATGAACAGAGTTTTACTGGGAGACAAAGCTCAGGCACTTTTTGGGGGGTGGAGGAAGGAAGGGTATGCCTGTGATGTGGGGTTAGGGATGATCTGACATGAATTTGGCTTTGTGTTTTGTAGACCTTGTTTTTTGTGGGTATCTGCATGTCATTAATTTTGATTGCTTAAAAGCCTGCTGGAAGGCAGTGATCAAGCCTGGCTTAAATCACGCAGACATAAATTCACAGCAATGATGTTAAAGTCAACAATTCAGTAAAGAAGCAGCACTGCTGGCTGTGGATTGCTGACTTACTGTAGAATGAGAGAATGGGTTGGGTTGGAAGGGACCTTAAAGTTTGTTTCATTCCAACCCCTTGACAAGGACACCTTCCACCAGCCCAGGTTGCTCCAAGCCCCATCCAACCTGGCCTTGGACACTTCCAGGGAGGGGGCAGCCAAAGCTTCTCTGGGTAACCTGTGCCAGGTCCCTCTGGATGGCATCTCTTGCCTCCCATGTGTTGACTGCACCACACAGCTTGATGCCATTGCCAGGCTTGCTGAGGGTGCACTGATTCCCTGGACATGTTGCTGACAAACAGCACTGGTCCCAGTCCCAGCCCCAAGGAACACCACTCCTCACTGGTCTGCACTTGGCCATCGAGCTCTGAGTGTGACCATCAGCCAATTCCTTATCCACTTGAGTTATCCAGCTGCCAAATCCATGTCTCTCCAGTTTAGAGACAAGGATGTTGTGTGGGACAGGATCAAATGCCTTGCACGAGTCTGGGCAGATGAACATCACTCACTCTTCCCTTATTTATCAATCCTGTAACGACATCACAAACCACAAAATTTGTCCTAATCACCTCCCGGTTTTTCATGTGACAGTCTGTGCAAGCTCATCCAGCTGCCAAATGGGGCAGAAAGTTTGGTCCCTTTTCTAGAGTAATAATTATGCCAATAATGTACTTCTGTATCTCTGGAGAGTGTAAAGTCTAATTTACTTCTGAGCTCAGATCGAAGGTAAAACCTTTACTGAATTGGAAGGAACTTAACAGTTACACTCAGCCCTTATAATAAACATGGCTTTAGTTCATATTAATAGAATAAAAATTCACTGGTCTTCCGAGGGAGGATGTTGGACTGGTGTTGAATCACTGTTTATATTACACCAAATGTGAACAAACAAACAAAACCCCACGGTGGCTTAAGTTGGTATCAGTGGGGTTTATGGCAGATCAAATCTCACGAATGTAACATGAAGTTTTTGCTGAGAGACAATTGTTTCTCCTTTTGCATAAATTCTTACCCTAAGTCTGGATATTATGACTGACTCTGATCAAATTTTTCCCAGTAAGTGAGTCAGTATTGGACAGAACTGGCATCAATTGTTGTGGGATCATGGCCCCAGTATGAGCTTATGGTACTTGATGCCTGTTTTAATTTTTGCTGTGTTGGCCTTGTCCCAGCTCATGGTGGGACAAAGTTTATGTTGAACTCTATATTGGAAAGGTTAGAAATCAAATTAATCAAATACCCTTTGTTAATATTTCTGTGGGAAGGAAGAGAGTGCAGGCAGGAAAACCCCAGGACCTGAGTAGGGACATTGAGAGGTAGAAAAAAGGAATTTTATTAAGTGTTGCAAAAGTTGAGAGAAATTGATAGCAAAATCAACACTGGAGAAAAAAAAGGGGTTTGGCTGTCCTTTCAGTGTCAGTATTGCTCTAAAATGAGATTTGTAAATCTATATTTAATTAGATAGTTATTGTGCTGTGTGCTAAATAAACACTAATTATTAAACATGGAATTTATTGAAGTATAATAGATGTTTCTAAAACTCTTAATTTACTTAGCCTGAGCAAACAAATTCTAAATAATCAATATAACCTCCCATATAAGAGCCACCAGTGCCACTAATCTATGCCAGCATTCAGAAACCATGATTATCTTACTGTTTCATAATAGATATTTCATGGCAAAACATACCTCAGCCTTATGCATTTGTATATGTGATTCATTGTAAGATCAGAGTTATTTCTTTTTAGAACCTTGTGCCTTATACACAGGCCCAGTTACCAGGGAATTCTTGAATGTAGTAAGTGAATCTATAGGGGATAAATTCAGGATTTCTTTAATTGAGCACCTTGCTTACAAATTCTGGTTGGTGACGTACTTGGCAACACCACAGGCTGAAAGTTGAAAGCAACAACTGGTTTCCTGTCCTTTCCCTCCTCTCCCACTTTTCCTGGCATGTACAGACACACACACAGCATGATGCAGTGCTGCCCCAAGTGCTGGATACTGCAGGTCTGCTGTATTTTTGTTTTAACTGTCTCCAGAATTAAAGGTCAGTCTGGGATTCAATAAAATGCACTTTTAGCTCTCGTGATTTTGAGAGAATTGAATGCTAAGTGAGCCTTTCAAGTCAATGCCCAAATATGATTTGAAAACTGCAGCTGAACTAAATATGTCCATAAAGCTCAATTTCTCTCTTAACTACTTTGTGTTGCAAAGGCCAGTTTTGATATGAGCCTCAGGAAAAATGACTCAAAAAGTGGTGTGTCACTGCTGGGGAATGGAAGTTGCTGTTTGAGTTGGGAGCTTCTACAGGTGGATTCTTACTCAGGTTTCTCCATATATTTAAATCCTTCACAGAATATAATATGATCTCTTAAGTGTCCAAGTAGGAATGCAAGTCTAGGACAAAACATGTAATATATTGGGATATTTCTAGGAGCATTTTCTAGCCTGTGCTCTGCCTGTGGACATCCATTCATTTTTAGCAGAGTATCCAAGAGGTTCACACTGGAGATACAAGTTCTGGTAAAAGAGAAATTTTAGGCTTTTTTTTGGAAGAGCTCTCAAACAGTTCCTGACAGTCTTTTATCTTGGGTATTAAAAAAAAAAAAAGTCATCAATAATTACTAGGCTATCTTTGGAAAATTCAATGTCTGATGTAAGCAGGAGGCTTGGCAAGGAAGAAAAGAGTTTGTATTCTGCCCAGAATAAATTTAGCATTTCTAAGTGCTTTGCGTCTTGTCTTTGCAGAGGAGCTTTTTGTCTTTTAATCCTGCTTTTAGCAGGTTTGAAGATATTCTCCTTTCAAGCTTTTTTTTCCCCCCTCTCTCTTTCTCACTGGCTTTCTGAGTTGCTGCTTTTGTTTAGTTTGAGGGTGATTTTATTATTTCCTGAAATGAAGCATCTTTCTGAATTAGTCAAGAGCCCAAATGCCGTGGAAATGGATATAATTGAGCCTATAAAGAGGAGGTAAGTTACCTGATTAAATGCTTTACTGAGCTGAGACCAAATGATGGTTGTGAACTATAAGTGGATCTGGACTGACTTGTATTTGATTGTCACTTTGAGATGTTCAGGTGATGAATAAGCTTTTCAATGCAGATCTTTTGATCTCTCAGTCTCAGGCATCAGTGGCTCATGTCTTTCATACGTCTATTAGTTCAGTATTTGCTTCATCTTCTTGTGCTCAAGCATTCCAGATGGGTTATTTGAGGAGAGCTAGAGCTCATTGAACATGAATATTAAGAATATAAACCTCGTCTTACCTACTCTTCCTTTAGGCCAAAGGATGCAGGGTCAGAGCTGATATAATGCTTAGGAGGTTGAGGTGAATTTGGTCATTAATTCCTTCTCCTACTGTTCCCTTGAGACTTTGCCTTGTTCTCATATTCTGTTCTTCATTCCTTTAAGATGTGGTGCTTTATCTGGACACAAGACTTTTGCCAGCTGAAGCAGCTTCTTAATCTGTTTTGGAGCACAGATGGAGAATTAGCTTCTCAGGAAAAGGAAAGCACAGCTTTTGAAACTGTGATCTCCTTTATCTCTAGATTTACATAGGCAGAATTATTGCCTTGAAAAGGAACCTTGTCAGGTCAAGGAGATAAATTAGAGTAGCCATTGCTGTATTTTTCTGGTGGCAAAGTAATTTCATTATTATTTCCATCTGTGTGTAAGCTGGGCTGTGACATTGCTCAAGAAAGAAGGGTAGCAGAAAGAGAACACTCCTTTCTGCATTCTGCAGACAGGATCTCTTGAAAATAAAGCACTTGGGACTTCAAGGGGAAGGTGGGAAATGTAAAATAAGGAAGAAGAGGTGGCACTGTGATGGCAGAATTGTCCTGAATACCCTGAGGGGTGTAAGTTCTGCCTGTAAGGGACACTGGAATGTATATTGTAAAGAAACAAAAAAAAAAGCCAAACCAAATCTACTGAAATTAAATCAAGTTAGAACTGAATCTTGGGAAGTACCAGTTTGTGCCAGGTCAGAAGGGCTGAGGGTCTGCCCTAAGTGTGGTGAGCAGGCTGTGCTTCAGAGAAGTGACACCAGAGCCACCAGGCCTTGAAGAGTTCCTTGTGCTACATGGAAAATGGAACAGGTGTCAAAATAAGATCTTCCGTGGTGTTAAACAGTGTTTTATCTCACTGGGGTCTGAGGAATGTTCCTGTTAGCTGTGGGTAAGAGACTTTAGAGACCTCCTTCTCCCAGCTATCACAAGATCCGAGTGAATCAACTGACCTTTCTGTGCCTTGGTGTTCCTGGATATGAATGTGAGCAGTGATGCTTCTTCCCAGAGTGATGCAGAGGTAGAGGGTGTGCTTCCAATGGAGGAAGTGCAAGTGAGTTTGGCAATTTAGAAATAGTTCAAAACCTGCATTGTTTGTGAATAACTCCCACTCCTCCTCTTGCTGTGAAATATGCAGTAAAAAGGGGCAGTCTGCAGGATGGTTTAAAGGTTTTGTTTGGTGAACCAGTCTGTAACACTTGATCCTTTCTAAATAAATACCATCCAATGTTTATTTTGTATTCAAGCAACCTTTATATTGTACCCTGGCAGAAATTGCTTTAATGTGTTGTAATTTTGCTTTCTGCTGCTCAGTGGGGTTGGGAGTGGAGGGGTCTCACAGCCTTTCACCTGCAAGTTGTAGAATAAAGTTTTATAGTGATTTCATTGTTAAGGGATCAGAACAACTGAGAAATAAGCTTGTGAATGTGCTCCTGAAGTCCCTAAAAAAATTAATAAAAATCTAAGGAAATAGTTTTTATGTAATATATCTCCAGAGGGATAGCACTGCAGCAATGTGCTCATGCAATTCATCACTGAGGTGACAATACTCCAATGATATATTAGTAATATATCACTGGAATGTTTTCCCACCATTGATGGATTGGAGATCATAAACCATGGAAAGGGACAGCAGACATGCAGACTGAAGTGCCTGCAAAGCCCTTCCCAAACCTTTTCAAGTGATTTTATTGGGAGAAGTTGTCAGGAAGGATGGTGAGGTTTTTCCATTCCTGTGTGCAGTGGTGTGTGTGCATCCACATGGAGCTCTGGTGGGGAGAGGGAGTCTTGCCATGAAGATTCCTGGATTTGATAGCAGATGCTGCAGGCTCTGTGTGTGTCTTCAAACAGTGCAGAAACACTTGATAAATGGTTTGTTGACTGATAGTCTGGGCCTTAGAGCAACCTGGAGTTATTTACTTCTGCGTTTTAATGCTGCTGGAAGACACCACGAAATGTCTTTGAGCCTTGGCATCTCTGTGTGCAAAGACTGGGCTGTGTGACATTCTCACAAATGTCATGATAGGAAAAAAAAGGTTCTGTCTCCGTGGCAGTACACATCACTCCTTCTCAGCTGTCAGCATGTGGCTACACTGTAATATCACAGGGTTTTCTCCCTCTCTGGAGATTATTTTAAAGATGGTTCAATAAAATTTTAAAAAAATATTTTTTCACTATCCTGATTTCTGGTCTTTGTGTGCATTGTCCTCAATGTCAGTATTAGACTTCCAAATAAAATAAATTTGCTTTTTGTTCCAGTTCCTGCTACCTTTGATCCTTTGACCACTCCCTCAGATAACTCTCCTGGGTAACCTTCAGGATACCATCATGGGAATGAGTGCCCAGCAGCTGAGGCACTGAGGTTTCCTGCAGCAATTCCTGCTCTGATGTTGTGTTCATAGCCAGCTCACTATTACCTGATGTTCTCCCAGTTGTTTGTTTTCATCTCCCTCCTATTACATCGTTACTTCCTGGAGAGGCACCAGCTTTTTCTTTGTGTGGGAGTTGTATTAGGCAGCTGTTCCTGCTTGCAAACACTGCACCAATAATATCAATTATGGCAAGCCTTTGCCATTGGCTTGAGTTCAAATTGGTTTTGACTTAAAATTTTTGCAGAAGTGAGTTGATGCTCCTGTTGAGTAGAAAGGGAAGGTGGTGTCAATAATAGGAAAATAGATTTTTTGGTATCTTGTGAATCACCTTTGCTGGAATCAATCGTACTGCAAACCTGGGACTCAGAGCCATGAGCCAGTCACAGGAAGGCTTCAACCTTTTTAGAATAAAAGGTTTCAACTCTTTTAAAAAGCTTCCTGGGCCACTCTTCCTTGATGAATTCAAGTTATTACTGATAAGTATATCAAGGCATTGAATTGCTACAAACACTCTTTCTGAAGGCATTGGTAAATCATAACCCACTTAATGATCAGGAACAGAAGGTAGAGAATTCAGCATTGGTTGGAAGCTTATTAGGTTTTATGAAATCTTCAACTCTGCAAAAGGCAACTGGGGGCCAGAAATACTCAGCTTGAAGTATTTTACAGATCTGGGACCAAATTCTTGGCTATCTGACTGCAAATACCTTCTGTTGCCTTCCCTGGATCTTAGGTATTGATAAAATTAAAGCAATGCTGAGTGTTGATCAGTATTTAGGTTTGGACTCTAATCAAAATCTTGGCTTGTTCCCCTGCAGCCCCTTCTTGGGAGATCACAGTGATAGATGTAGCATTCAGTCCACTTATTTGTCCATTTATTGGATCTTCCACAATTTAATATCAGTTTAAAAGCCATGGATCTGTGGAGAGTGGGCTTTGCTGAGGAGTGGTTTGGGTTTTTGTTTCTACTCTCTCAATTTTTGTTATGCAAATGCCTTTCTATGGAGAAATTCTGGTCCTTCCCCTCATGAGCAGTCTGCCCTTGTCTCTGTGGCATTGAGGGTTCTGTAGATGTGTTTTGCTTTATGCTTCTCTGAGCACAGATTAATTACACTGTAATTCAGAGTAGATGGACTTTTAAAGCATCAGCTTTGTTAGAATGACTCTGCTTGAGGCGTAGCAAAATGAAGTCCACTTATCTATATATTAGTGCCAGAGCCCTTCAGAGCATGTAAAATAAGGGGTTTTTTGTTTGTTTGTTTTGTTTTTTAACCTGATTAATATAAAATCCTTCTATTTAAATACTTCCTTCCCCAAGCCCTGGTGTAAAGGAAGCAACTTTTACATCTGTCTACAATTAAACCACCTTTTTAGTGCCTCGGAATGAAAATTAAATTGCATGGGCTGGGCTGCTCTGTGAATGGCTTCAGAAACCTTTCCAGCCTCACTGAGAGGTGAACATTAAAGGCTACAGGCAGAGCACACTATTCTCTGCAGGTGTTACCCAAACACCATTTGACCTCTGTCTGATTTATCTTGATTTGGCAGCGTGTTGGTTCACACCTGTGGCTCTAAAGGTGAGCAGCAGTTGGATTTGGGAAATAAATGAATGGCAGTGCTTATTCTTGACTCACAGAAGGTCCAAATATAATTAAAAAATATAAATATAATGTAAAATGAGTCAAATATAGTCCTAATATCCTGAGTTGCATTACAGCTCTATCTAGGAGCTAGAACCAGGCAGCCTTTTTGTTCTGGACCACATAAGGCACTGGGTGCCAGGCAAGTGAGCCTGAGACAAAGAGGCTACACAATAAATCAGGAGCAGTGCATTGAAGAAAGGGGTTTTTTTTCATTGGAAGGTAGAAAAATGAAAGGATCAACCTAAGGCTGGGGAAAGAGGATGAGGGAAAAGCTGGGACTTGATATCAGATCTTTGGCATTAAAGTAATTTTTGCTCGTTCCTAGTTTGCTGGGATTCCTGTCACAGGGCTCATTTCCTGCAGCTCCATAGTTTTGTGGTGGATGTTAGAGAACAAATCTCCCAATCACTGTTCCTGAAGTCTCTCCTAAGAATTCCTGAAGTTCCATAATATAGAAAAGGCTGAGACCATCAGTAAGGTTCTAGAATAATATGAATATATATTTTACTGTCAGTAGCTTCCTACTTTGAATTTTTCTTTTGACTTTGCTTCGGTGGGG
>VYXB01001226.1:0-17270 GCA_013397135.1 Pachyramphus minor | reverse complement strand
TTGTGGATTTATTCAGTGCATAATGATGCTTCCTGTTCTGTTCTCTGCTCCTCCCTAATAATTCCTAACATGCTATTTTCTTTCACTGCTATTGAGCATTGAGCTGACACTTTAATTGACCTATTATAGCTTCAAGTTATCTATTATTTTCCCCAAATGTTAACAAGTTGCCAGATTTCATCAACCCAGGATTGCTTTTCCTCTTGAGTGCATCACTTCACATGGATCAACACTGAATTCCATTGCTTTTTTTCCGTGCAATCTGTATTTCTCCAGTCCTTTGCAGGCAGATTTTACTGGCTTAAATGTCTTGCTACAATGACTTACCTTTGGCATCTCACTCTTCCAGTAACACAAAGATTAAACCACAAGGCTTTAAAAAAATAAATCAGCTACCCAGAAAACTTGTTAATTCAGAATTAAGGCTGCTCATCTGAGTTCCAATCCTTCTGTGTTTTACACACAAGACATGCAAGTGGATGAAACCCGTATTACCTGAATTAGCAAGCAGCAGCTAAATGTTTACTGAGTCACTTATTCAACTTGATTAAATGAACAGAATATTAAAAAGGCAAGAAAAGGAGGGGAACATGTGCAAAAAAAAATCATTCAAGCGAAACAATTCTATCAGTTATTCAAGGAACAGGCTTTTGGCATTAGGAGTGTTGTTTACTAATTGGATTTACTGTAGCAGTGATTACTTAGTGTCTCACAACGTTCTGTACTTCAACATTCACCTCCTGTCTGAATGAAATCTGTTGGTGCTTATGGCAAAATTCCCATTTCCTTCGAGCAGAGTTGGGTCTGGCCTCTCTCATGTAAGAGGTTTTTAAAAGATCTAAATAGTATAATCTTGTTTTCCACAGATGTTAGAACCACTCTGATGTTGCTTTGTCTGTGCCTTTCAGGAGATAACAGACAGATCATGCAAACACTAGTTTGATAATTTCTCACTCGATACAGGGTAGTCACAGAACATTTGTGAAATAAAACCTGTCACGATAACCTGACTCTCCAGATTTCAGGTTGGAGGGGAAGGATCTCAAATACTTCAGGAGTGAATGAAGAGCTGATATTTGTGTACTGTGTAAAACAATGTTTATTTCTCCAATGTGCTTATAACAAGTTCTTCTGTTGAGCTTCTGCAAACTCAAAACCAAAAGCTACTGACATGAAGAAAGAGAAAACTCAGTCTATGAATTTATTTGATTGGTGACAAACCAGACTTCAGGCCTAACCCTTCATAGGCAGGACTTGAATGATTACTGTATGTTTTTAATGCACTGTAATTGTGAAAGGAATTTTTCAGGTCCCAGGTGAATTAACTTGTGTGGTTTTTGGCCCCCTGAGTGCCTGGATCCGTGCACTCCTTCCCTGCCTCACACCTGGGCATGTAGTGGAGATTTCTGATATGGTCAGGTATCCCAGTGGGTTTGGGAGGCTTGACTGCAGTCCCTGCTGGAGCTGTGTGCTGGTTTTGCTGGGAAAGAATTAACTTTCTTCACAGTAGCTGTTTAAGGGGCTGTGTGTTGGATTTGGGTTGCAAAAAAAGTGCTGATAACAGGGATGTTTTGTCTCTGCTGAGCACGGTTTTCACAGGGCCAAGGCTCCTCACCCCACCCCACCAGTGGAGGTGCACGAGAAGCTGGGAGGGGGCACAACCAGGACAGCTGATCCCAACTGACCCAAGGGGTATCCCAGACCATACAGTGTCATGCTCAGCATGTAAAGCTCTGGAAGAAGGAAGGGGGAGATGTTCAGAGGGATGGTATTTGTTTCCCAAGACACAGTTACACATGATGGAGCCCAGCTTGTCTGGGATGGCTGAACATCTGCCTGCCCATGGGGAATGAATTCCTTGCTTTCCTTACACATGTGGCTCCAGCTTTATCTGTTGAAATCACAGGAAAAAGGCAGGTGATGTGCTCATTGTAGGGACAGACTGTATTACCTTGTTCTCTCTGAAGTGGGGGATGTTATGGTGGCTTGAGGGCTGCTTGCTTCTGTAACCTGATGTAAAGTTCAGGCAGAAAAATGAAAAACTTATTTAACACAGATTAGGAAGGAACCCATATTTTCTGACCTCCTTTTGTCCCTGTCCCCCTGAAAAAAATATTTATTCCTTAAAGTAAAACATTCTCTATACTACCTCTTCTCAAGTGCTTCCACAGTCCCTTGTCTACTCTGTAATAATTTCTTTACTTTTTACTTTCCCCCCTCAGTGTTCAGTCTAAAGTTTACTGCTTGTGATGGTTCTGCCTTTACCCATCACTTCATAAATCTCAAGTCTAAATTTGAGACTTGTGAATTTTGAATGGCACTTTGATATTCATACTTTTTATATTGATATTGTATTTCTCATTCAGAACATCTCCAGTTCCTCTCATTCATGTTCCTGTTCTACTTTGATCTGTGTCATTAGTGAGTTTTTATTCTGTGTGTTGATACTTTTTTCTGTGCACTTTTATGGATCTTGCCACTTCACTATTGATTTTCTCTTCCCTTTTTGTTTCAGATGCCTTCTTTATCCTTTAGGTTTGGATTTCTAATTTTTTTTTTTTTACCTTAAGGGTAATTGTTTATTTTTTTCCATGTGTTTGATCCAGTATCTTTCCCTTAAGCTAATTTCCCTAGAAAGCAGCCAGTCAAAAAGAAGGCAGTGATAATAATTCAGGAGAACTTTGATTTAAAATGAAGTCACAGGAAAATCCAGCCTATCTCTCCATCAGTTTCTCTGCCTCTCTCTCCTTCTGTCCACCCCTCATCTGTTCCTGTTTCTCCCCAGTCCCCCGACTCTCTCTGCCCCTCATTTCTCCAGACCAGCACTTTTTCACTGACTGTGTCTCCTATTGCTGTAACTGGGGTTTAGGAACTCTGTGTCCCTGATTTTTTGGGGGCAAGTTATGTCACCATAACGTGCTGCTCCCTCCAAATGTCGTGTTGCTCTGGTAGACTGTGACTGTTTCTCAGAGACAGGGTTTCCAGACAGAGAGAATTAAACAGATTACAAAGATTTGTTTTGTAGCCTGGTACCCTGCAGACACAGGATCACAGCACTTCTCTCTTCCACAGACTTCCAGGGGATGACTTTGAGCAAATCACTTGATTACTCTGTGCTTTGGTTCTCATCTTTCAAAGCAACAAGGCTGAGGGCTCTTCTGTATTTCATTAGAGAAAGCTGAGCTGGGTGCACCAAAAGCTGGGCTGAGATGCTGCAGTGCTGGAGTGTTGGAGGCCATACAAATACCTAATGGGGGCTGTAAATTTTACCTGACAATATAAAGGTGTTTTTTTTTTTTTTTTGCTTCCTATCTGGGATTATTTTATTTTATTATGGCTGACACTCTTGCCAAGAGTTACCTCATGCTACATGAGGGATTAATCTGTGCACAGGAGGAGCAGTGGCTTATCAGGCTTCATTGCCCTGGTGATGTTACAGAAAGTGTTGACCCTTCTGCAGCAGCCACTGCAATAAAAGGTTCATTGCAGAAGTCACCTCAGAACTGCAGTGTTGGTCTTTTAAAGAGTAGCGGTTCTGGGCTCACTTCAATAAAATCAGACTCTCCAGATTGCCTGTTTTGACACATGGTTTTCCTTTTCCCTCCCTACCTCAGTCTCTGTTCCTTCTCTCCAATCAGAATATTCATGGTCAGCTGATATAATTAGGGAAACAGAGCATTCTGGTCAGAGGTATTGATCTGGTACTTTATTATAAAAGTTAGCAATGTTTAATTTCTTGTTGTCAGCTTTCACTGTGCTAAAGAAATCAATTCACTATTCTCTTCTCCATTATTCAATTTTCTAATAAGCTACTTTGTAGTCCACTCAAAATCTAATTTTAATGATGAATTGCTGTAGGAATGGAGAACACATGAACCCACATGCATGAGAATTATCCCAAATCCATAGTAGGTGGATGCACTTCTTTTGAATCAGAAATAAGTTTTTTTCTTTTCTCTTTTTAGAAAAGTCAGAAATACAGGTTTAGTTTTCACTAAACTCCACAGGGTGTTTACTACAGCTTGTTTTCTCTCATTTAGGATTCCTGTATTATCCAACCCCCTCTGAGTCTTCCTTGAATTTCACCATCAGAGTGATACCTCTCGTATTTTTCCCTTCCTACCTCTCTCATTCTACACCAAATTAGTCTTAAAAAGCAAAGACAGGGCAGCCTTGTAGGATAGAAGAGCATAGTCAAAATATATCTCTTAAGTCCTGCTTTATACAACCCCAATAAAGCAAATGCTTTGCTCTCTAAAGCAGCTACCATAGTTTTTATATCACACAGTGCAGCCATCCTGCCCTGCCCTGCAATTTGGGAACTGCTGCAGTACAGATGGGGATGATACAGGTAAGAAATAGATGGAGCTGTACTTGTTTGTTTGTGGGTTATATGGCTGCATTTATTTCCTGTTCCTCGCTTTTGCTGCTGTTTTTTGCAATTCAGGTCTTTGGGTTCTCGATTTTGTAGCACTGGGGGCTGCAGCTTAATCTTGATTAATTGCCTGAAGAATGAAGTTTAAGAGAAATTATATTGGTGCAGTGAAGTAGGCTACTCTCAGAATTGGTAAAAGTACTAATTTTTAATATTATGATGACATTGAAAGTTGGATCTGTTATTCATGTTTATTAATATATAAAACTCTTTTAAAGCATTCTCTTTGAAAATAACTTCCAGTACATGTATATTTTTCCCAACAATTATTTTCACAGCAAATGGTGCTGTTTGGACATACTCAAGTTTAACTCAGACTTGCCTTTCTTCTACAATCAGCTGAACACAAAAAACTCCATATTCTTGGGCCCACAGAGAAATGAACTGACTTCACAAACAAAACAATATTCTTCAGGGAACAACGGGCCTGAAGAGTTGTATTTGTGCATTAAGTAATTAATCACTTTGTATATTGGGGAAACTGTAACATAAATCTTAATAATGTAAATACACACTGAGCTGTTGCTTTCATCCGTTCATAAATCAGGGAACAGTGTAGCCATCACTCCATTTTTTGGAACTTGCAAGGTAGTAAAGTAAAAAGTTTATTGCAAGTTGGTAATAAGAAGGGAAGTAATGGCCTGGGAGGCACAAGGGTGAATGAGTTAATGAGTGAGCAGTTTGAGCTTCCTTATTGGTTTTAACCCTCTATAAATTTAATGGCTTCCTTTCAAATGCCTCTTAACGAGAAAAAGCAAAGTGTGAGTTACTTAATGGTGTTATGTTTAAGGCTTTATTTTGTTATTGAAATGGAACGTTATTCAGCTGAACACGTATATCTAAAGCAAATAACCTTACATCTGAGGTGTTTATTTACCCTTTGTGGGCTTGGTGTGAGCAGGAAGGACAAACTGCAGCATGATCTCTGCCAAGGGAAGGAACTGGGGCTGTGTGGAGTCTATCACCAGTGATCTTCTCTGGCTCGTTATTTCCTCATCCACAGGCATTTCTGTAGTGCTCCTTATTTTTTTATTTTTTTCTTGCTATTCACCTGAACATGAGAGTTTGAGAATGATGAAGGTCTGTGGTGGTTAACAAGGGAATGGGTGCAGGTACCTGTTCTAAGTGCAGGGACAGGCAAATGCTTTCTAAAAAGCTTACGGGGACTGTAGCCAGTGATAACTCCAGTGTGGCAATAGCAAATACAATTGTCAGTTATGCTCTTCTGTGGTGATAGAATAATTTAATTGCTTACGATTATGTTAATTGGCAGTGGTAGGTACTGAAAAGCTCATCAGTGCTTAGTCAGGGTAAATATTAGGGTTGTACTCTCAGTTCTTTGAGTTTTCACACTCTGTTAAGGTGCACAGGACCCTTCTTGGTCCTGGCTTACAGGATGGAGCTTTCCAGGGATGTCTGGCCTGATGTGTGGAGCTGGTTTGGAGGTGTCTCCAGAGGAGTTCATTCTCATGTGCTGGCAGTTGCAGCCCTGACCCTTTTCTGATCCCAGCTTGTTTTATTCTGGTCTGTGCCTTTCCACATCTCAGTTGTTCCTGAAAGACTGGGAACCCACACAGGCAATAATACACAGGGATAATATACAGTACTATATACAATAATATACAGGGATACTGTGTGTGAATGGCTACGTGGACTCAATTAGCCACAATAAACATAATTCTAATTTTATAATGTTATCACTAATCCTTTCCAAATAATAAAGGGAGTTCTTCAGTGTTTGGTATTTGGATAGCTGAGGTTTTTGGGAGGGGCTGGTAAATAATATTTTGACTAATGTAGAATGCTATGTGGGAAATATCTCTAGAAGTCATAGCACAAAGCTTCTCACTACTTACATAAAAAATGAGGAAAATGGGATTTAAAAATATGATTTCAGTGTACTTGTATTTGAATCATATCAGCTAAAAACAAAGAATACAAAAACTCTATGGAGAGCAGATGTTTTTTCTAAATTTTTCATAGACAGAAATTGTTGTTTTTCACTTCTTCAACCAGTCATATTGTTGCAACTGCACAGCTTTTCCAAGGGTAAAAAGCCTTCTTGGTGGTTTGTTTTTTTTTTTTTAGTTGGGAAGGTAGGAAAAAAGATTGAGAGGTCTATGACCTGCTTTCCTTTATACCACTATAGATCAGATTTAAAATACTGATTTATTAGATTTGGCCCGATTTTAAAGTTTAAACACATCAGACTGTAGGATCTCCTGAGGATAGTGGTGGTGTCCCTCTTCAAGACACCCAGACTGGGAGATGACTCTGTCTTTCACAGAATATCCTGGGTCAGAAGGGACCCAAAAGGATCAATATGGCTTTAGAATAACATGGGGAGATGTCAAGGAAAATCTCTGTAATATTCTGACTCACAGCAGAGCTCAGAAGAATTTCTGTGGATAATGTTCCATGGATCTTTCTTTGCTTTATCCAACTCTTCACAAGGCAGATGTTTCCTTTCTCCAAAGTGCCTCCTTTAAAAAACCCTCATCTTTAATGATTAAACAACAAAAATCTGACTTTATCACAGGAGCTGTGTCTGCTAACTATGTTTTTCAGCTTCAGTAAACACTAATATAATACATATATTTGTATGATATTTTTGATGATTCTACTAGTTTTTAACCTTTTAGCTGCTTAAAGTTAAGCCAGTTTCCTGTTTAATCATAACAGACCTTTTATTCTCACAAATCTGAGCAGTTAATATGGTTAATCATGCAGTCAATATGTAAATGCTCTTAGTGACCCCAAACAAATATTAATTAGGTATTGCACTTAGGAGACAGTGAAACTCACTGAAATGAAACTCTCTGAAATGAAATAGCTCAGTGGATATTTCTGCTGCTGTGGAAGGCTGGTCCCCTCCTAGGGATGGAGCAGGAGATGTGATGCCTCAAATATTGGCCAAATTCTACTTGACAGCATCAGTTTATGGTAGTGTTTGATCCCATGGTTGTGACACTGCATGGATGCTGGATCCTGGCACCTTGGCTTCAGTGGCACTGCTGTATCTCTGCCCACAGGAAAATGTATTCCCATGGGAAAATCACGTCAGGTAGATTTGTCTTTCCTTCTGATCTTTTTAGAAAATACTTGCTGAGGACAAGAGAGCTGAAGTGGAGGAACCTCACTGGCACTTCTGGCTTCTGAAAGCATCCCACTGTTTTACTGGGCCTCAGGAACACTGTCCTGGTGTAACACAAGGGTGGGCTTGGGGCTGAGAGTTAAAACCTCAGTCTGCAGCCACCAGGAAGGGGTGGTTCTGTCACTGCTCACTGATGTCTTCTGTGACACCCATGGGTGTGGGTCACCTGTTAGTAGTGAGACAGGAGTAAAAATCTCTAAAATATGCTGTATGCATACAGAAGAAGCCTTATACTTGCTTTTAAATCTAACTATAAATGTGTTCCTGGGAGGAGGCTCAGCAATACTGTTTCTACCAACTTATTAACTTTACAGTGCTGCAGAATATAACCTACTCCATATAAATCAGAGCAGCTAACAAACCTGAACTCCATGATGTGTAATGTTCACTCAAACCTCTGGCATTTCAAATTCCTGCCTACAGGGACTGTAACTTGCTTCAGTATTTTATAAATCAGTAAATATGAATATTTTGACCTAAACTCTGCTCTTATTAATTACAGTAATATAGGGATACTTAAGATGATTGTAAAGAATTGCTGTTCATAAGCTCTAAGAGGCAGAAAGGACCATTATATGTGATCACCTTGTTGACCTTCTGCCTAGCACAGATCACAGAATTTTGCTTGCTAGATTGAGACCCAAATCCATCAAATGCTCAGGAAGCTTTGCTCCATTGCTCTCTGACCACAAAACCTGGTTGTTTCTTCAAGAAGGTTTTAAAGAAAACATCAATTACACTGAAAGCTATGGCTGTCATCTTATAAGTAAGAATCATAGAGTGATTTTGCAGTGCATTGTACCTTTGGGAGGGATTTTCTCTTCCCTCGTAGCCCTTAAAGCTGCTATAAAGGCCATTTAATAGTCTGGGGGAGGACATCCTTGACTGCAGGCAGTGTCTAGCCAGGGACTGTCCTACATGACTCAGGCTGTTCCCTCAACAGAGACAGCAAGAGGGCCTGAATCCTTTGCAGTGTTTATAGGTGTGTTCCTGGGCAGTATCTGTAGGTAGCAGAACAGCCATCAAGCAGCACTGAAGAAAAATGTGCTGTAATCTAGCAGGATTTCTTTTTTTCTTTTCCCTTGTGAAAATCTCATCTACTTTTCTAAAAGTCCATAATACAAGGTCCAAGATAGCTCAAAATGGTTTTTCCCCCACTTTGTTCCCCTAATGGAGAGAAAAAAGTCTTTCTCTTTATGCATTTACTTATTTATTTTACTGAATAGAGTACACTAGAACTTGTCTTCTATAATAGCTTAGTAAAATCTTCCTTTCAGTTATTTTGCATTGTAGATTTCTTCCTTCACATCCTCAGGCTTTGTGTCCATGGTAGTTTTCAGAGCTCAAATTTAGATGCTTTGTTGTCTGTAGTAAAGATGACAGTGCTGTGGAGTGAGGAATTGATGGGATCTGTATTAGCTGGTTCAGAATCTCAGCTGTCTCTTATAACGTGCTGTGTTGTCATTAATTTCTCTGTTGTCACTTTTCCTAGTCATAAGCACATTTGAAAGAGCAGGTCCCTGGGAATATCTGGCATCCCTGTTTTCTTCTTGAAAACCAAGCAAACAAGAAAAAAATTAACCCTGTTTATTCCTCAGTTCTGGTGAAACTGCAGGGTGTTTCTGCTCTATATTCAAACAAATGTTAGAATCATGTGAAGCCTGAATTGGGCAGGTAGCACTGCTGATGAGCACATGGGACAGACAACCTGGCTTCATTCTCCTGTCCCAGGCTGGTGCTCCTTGGTGACAGTAATACATTTAGGATCTGGTTTGCTTTCGAAAGTTTCTGGTTCCAGCTGCCTGATTGAGCTCGGCTGTACCCAGCCAAGAACCTGATACAGACACAAGAGATGATTCCCACTTACTATTTGGTACTTTCCTTCCTTGTCCAGAGCCTGCTTCCATCCTTGGTTAAAGCTGAGAAGACTTTTGGGGTTGCTGTAAGTTGTACTTTACTACCCCTGGCTTTCAGATCCTTCCCAGAGTCCTGCAGATGCCACAGCACAGCACAACCCTGGTTGTGTTCTTTGCCTTAGCTACATGGTACCAGGACCTATGTGGGACAGGAGGAAACAGAAACAGCTCTAAGATGCAGCTACACTTCCAAAAATAAGCCTTTTGGGGGATATTAGAGGAAAAGGGTACTTATGTCTGCTATGAATGTGGGATCCCTGATTTATATGGGTCCCTTGAAGTCAGAAAATGGGTTTTCTTGTCAATCTAAGACAACTATTTATTCTTCTGATTTCTAATCAGTTAATTGTTCATCCTGCTGTACAGAGACCTGGTTTTAAATGCTTTTGCATAGAGCTGAGTATTTTGATTTTGTAGCACAGACAACTGACTGTTAAATGGAGAAAAGGAACTGGTATTTTTCTCGAACAGAGCAATGAACTGAAATATATAAAATGACTGGATTTAACAGTTTCAAAATAAGCAATGGAATAAAACTTTTAATCATCTATGTGCATGGAGAATTTAGGTATTCTTGGACATCAGTGGTGTCTACACAGCTCTTAAAATGTAAATATTGAATTCAGTCACAAGATAGCAGATCTGAAAGAGCAGAATGAATCACTGTCACAAACACTGTTCCTCTGCTGCACTGACAAGCAAAGATAAAATAGAAAGAATCATTAAAACAAGGAACCACTTACAGATTTGAATTTGGATCTCCTGTATTGAGAATAAGCATCTTTCCCCCCCAGTACTGAGTGGGAGGAACGTGTTCTGTCACTGCATTCCATCATTTGGCATTATTACATGAGTTAGTGAGCATGAGTAAACACAGTGAAGAGGGTATTAATGTCACCTCCCTGCCTTCTGAAAGTAGGTGTTTTTCAGTGAAAATAAATCATCTGTATTTCTTTTAGCAGTGGAGGATAATTAGCCATGCAGGTGGTTGATTATGTAGTTCAATGTAAGAAGACCATTCAGAAAACTGGAGACAGAAGGAGGGGAATGGTTTGAACTCACAACGGGTTTCAGGCAGTTGTAACACCTTTGAAAAAAGCCTTGGATGTGCTGATCTCCCATCTTTGCAGGCAAAGGGATTTGGTGTTATCCAGAGTCTGATGAGATGACACATCCTCTAATCCTACAGTCCCATACACAAAGGAGGGGAGGTATCTGTGTGAGGAGCAGCTGTGAGGGAAGGGCCTGGTCATAATTACTGACTCCACCTGAGTCATCTTAGGATATGAACCTGGAACTGCATCTTTTTCCCTTAGAGAGGGGTTCAGGACTTGATGAGCATCAGGATGTTTAGGCGTGGCTTTTCTACCCTTTAAAGTCATTATAATTTATTTTTAAAACCACTTACTACTACCTGGGGGGATATACTGACTTTGCCACTGCTGATTGAGGACCCTGAGTTTTGAGTAGCCTGGTGATCAGAGCAGGGCTGTGTAAGCTGTGCCTTCTTCCTGTCCTTCTGCTGCTAAAAAGAGGTGATGGGAGGAATCTTTAGAAATTTTTAAATAAGTCACTTCAATAAGTGTTTTACCCTCCTGTGTTTTTCCTTCAGGATAATATAATGAGTCAAAATTGTTTATTGTGCCTGTATTTATATTGGGTTTTCTGCCAAATGCATTTTGCTGATTTTTTTTTTTTTTCAAGAAATGTTTTGCTCTGACCAGGGCCAGTCCCACCTTCACATTTGCCCTTTTCCTCACCAAGTGTTTGCCACTCAAGCAGTGACAGGGATGTTATGGAGCAAGGTGCAGCTCACCACAAAAGGTGTTCTCTGGACAGGGTGCTTCTTGTCCACATGGTGCTCATTTTCCATGAGACTTAAAATAGAAATCCATAAAAATGGAACATGATAGTAGTGATACTGTGAATTATTACAAGGAAGAAAGGTCTTGCAGTTAGAGCCAGGGCAGAGGGATTTTAACTTTGTCAAAGTTGCCTTTGTAGATCAGTGATTTACTTCCATTTATCCACCCTGATGCAGTAGTATATTTTCCACTAAGTAAGGACTTGAATCACAGTGATGACCTCTGCAAATGTAGGAAATGGATTCTGTTCCCAGTGGATTCCAGCAGATAATTGCCTGGGGTAGTACATAAGGATGAGGTATTTTCATGTATCATTAGATACAAGTGTGCAGTTGAACCAGAAGAAACTTCTGTTGTTTTTCATTTACTCACTTGATGCACATTACCATGGCTTTGTATTCAGGAGGAGAAGTAGTTGTGTCATTCCCTGGATGATGTCATGCTTCTCTGAGATTCTAGGCCATCTTTTTTATTTCCTGAACTATTTAATTTTTTTAAAACCATCAGTGAATATATATATATATCATGTAGCTGGACTTGGCTGGGAAACATGCATGGAAAATAATTCTCTTCTTTCTCAGACATGCTGATTGCTCCATGGTAATGGCTATAAAATATTTTGGGTCATCTATTCAGGCCTCTGTGATCCATAAAGCTCACAGCCAGAAGAACAACACACAAACACATCAGTTGTGAAATAGGTCAGAACAAAACTCCTTTTTAGGGCTGGTAAAATAAGGGAAGAGAATGTGGTTGAGTAGGTGCAGGTCATGTAATAGCTTACAACAGTGTTGAAAGGAGTCTTTAATTGGAAAAGCTTCTGAGTTGGAAGTCAAAGTTACTGCCTAAGTTGTCCCTGGAGCATATTTGTATTGGATATGTGCCTATACCTTATTTAATGCTGTTTGCAAACTGACCTTTCTGGGAGGGAATGTTCTCTATCAGGGGTTGTTAAATTCTTTAACATAAAAACAGCTCATAAACAAACAGGGAGTTTCTGACTCCTGCATAAGAAGACAGGTAGCAATAACTGGCTGAACTTGATGAACTGCTCTGAAGGGAATATACCTTTGTCTATGTTTATTAGTTAGAGGAGTTGGTTTGAATTTCAACACTCCATCCCTGTTTCCCTTCAGCTCTGCTCCTCTCCCAGCCGTGCTTTAGCCTGCTGCCCTCAGCTGGGTTTTAATTGAAGCTCATAATATTTTAAGACAGCTTTGTCTTTCCAGATATCAAAGCAAATGGGTTTTTGAGTCCCTTGACTTGTGCACTATACACATGAGCTGCCTTTCCACAACATGGGAATGGGGAAAACAACAAAGTGTCACTCACACAGGGCTCAGCATTTCAAGAAGTTCAATATTAATTGCCTAGGGGATATTTTCTAGAAAAAGTGACTGAATATCATGACATTCTGTGCTTAGTGCAGGGTGAAAGGGCAAAAGGAAAAGAACCCAAACCTGACAGGATTTTTTAAAAAGGGCATTTAAATTTAGATAGATGAGTGTTATTTAAGTACCCTGGAAGCTGATACAAAGTGAAGAACACTGACTGCTGTTACATCAGCACCTTGACCTTGAGAGACCTCAGGGCTGAGACCTTAACAAAGGGCTGGGGATTTCTTAAGAGGTGATAAATGGAATTCTGAAAGGTCTATACAGCCTGGTTATTGCAGAATTTTTGAGGTTGGCAGAGGCTTCTTGAGGTCAGCTTGTCCAACGCCCCTGACCAGGCAGGGCCACCAACAGCCAGCTTCCCAGGACTGTGTCCAGGTGTCTTTTGAATATATCCAAGGATGGAGTTTCTACCACCTCCCTGAGCAACCTGTCCCAGTGTTTGGTCACCCCCACAGTTAAAGTTCCTGTTGGCCCATTTTTCCAACCTGCCAAGGTCCCTCTCTGTTATTCTGGTGCATATGGAATTACCCATTCCAGATCAATTTTGTGTTTTCCAAACTGTATAAATGACTAAACCTGTGTGTACTCCTAAGCAGAGGATAAAATTTCCTAGTTATTAAAACTAAATCCTTTTTGAGAATGAGCATTGGATTCTCCAGTGAAGTAGAAACACAAGACAAAAAGTTTCAGACATGTCTGTATCATATAGACAAGAGATACCTAAATTCCCCTTAGTAACATGAATTTTCCAGGCTGTGTAACTCCAATAATTGTGTTACAAGGGAAACAGTGGGAGTTACACTAGGAAAACTGGAATTTCCCCCCCACTTTTGCCCCTGATTGCTTGTGCAAAGGATAGGAGGAATATATATCGTGCTGTATGGGAAATAGGGCTTTTCTCCTCAGGGAGAATTAATTAGTGTTTGGTGAGGCAGGATGCTGAAATCAGCTGATGTCAAGATTTATGTGCGTAGAGAAGAAGATAGAAGACTTCAAAATATAAAAAGCAGAAGAGGAAAAATGAGGTTTTGATCTTCTTTTCATGCCTAGAAAAAGACATATCCAGATGCTTGAAGTCAAGATACAGTTGTTGGGCCGTTTTGGTGGCAGCTGTCGTTGAGCAGATAAATATTAATCAAGATTTGTATTACCCAGAGCAAAACTGGGAGCAGAGGACCGGTGAAGGAAGTGTCAGTGGCAGGATTCATAAAGCCAGACTTTACAACAGCCCTTCTTTCCTTAAGGAAATCAAGCATTAAATGTTGCTTTTTTACTTTATTATTTTCCAACACATTTGTTTTCCTTCTACGCCCAAGTTCTGCGAGCTCCTCTCGCTCTGTTCTGGCCAGGATTTTGGTAGCCATTCCTTGTGTGATTCAGCATGGTCACTGGGGAAACATTGCTTTAATGATTTGCTATTTAACTGCTCAGTGTTCCTTGCATCATCAGAGGAGCAGGAGCGTTGACAAAGTACAGCCTGCCCATGGGGAGCACTAGATCAGTGCAGAGACGAGTTGCTATGGTAATATATTACATAGCAAGGAGGGATTTTGGAAGATGCATCTGACAGTTTGAGGTAAAGGATCATCATTTCCTTGCAGCTTTCAAAAAGTGTCATAATCTGAATTTCAGTTGGATTCCCCCTCCTCCCCTTTTTTATTTTTTTTTTTTCCTTGTTGTGAGGTGATATTTCTGCAGAGCCCTGAGCAGGCTGCAAAACAGAAAGGAAAAGGCTCTGTCCTCAAGTGAAAACAGAGTTGAAACAGAGGGAGGAGGTCACTTCTGAGGCAATTAATAAAGAATATGGTCAAATACAGGTTTTCTCTATGTCCTCACCTCTCTTTCACTTGAATACACAAATTTTCACTTTACTGAGGTGAGTGATGCAGAAAAGGGAAATATGGAACTTGTGAGAAGTCAAATCACTAGTCATGGAATACACTGTAAAACAGATCAGAAGGAGGTTCCTGAGAATAAGGATCAAGCAAGGGAAAAATTAACAATGAAAAACCCCTCAACTTCTTTGTCCAAAGAGCACAGATGTAGAATGAAGAGCCAGTAAAGACATAACTTGAAAACTTAGTCACACTGGTACTTTGAAAGCTGACCAGTAACACCAGCAGGTGTATTTTGTGCTTTCAACCTCAGGGATCTTGTCTAAATATCAGCACCTATGTTTTACCCATGTATGGAGACAGAGGGGGATTGTTTATGGAAATAGGTGGGGGACAGTAAAATATTTACCTCCAGGACCAAAACAGTGGTTCTTGGGAGAGGTATTTGTACCCTTCATGTTTAGACAATAGTAGATTTTTGAACCTCTTGGAAATGTGAGTCTTGGAAATGTGAAACCTGTCCACTACCTCATCACTCCTGAGATTTTTTTTATTTTGTACCTTTGGATAGAAATTTGTGCTGCACACCAGAGGAGTATTTGGAATATTTGGCACTTAATTTTTGTTTTCAGCAGTTTTGAATTCCAGTAGATCTACAGAAGTTTCTCTAGCACATGTAAGACACAAGAATTGCATTTTAGTGCATCTTTGGCATGTCGTGTTCTCCTTGGCACTCTAGAAAGCTTCTGTGATTATAATTTTAATTCAATTTTCACCTGCCAGACAAGGCTTTCCAGTGGTCATACACTACTTAGTGATACACACATTTCTTGATTTAGGTATTAAAGCACCCCTGGGCTGTAGGACAGGTTTTGTTTGCTGGGGTTTTTTTGGTTGGCTTGCTATGTTGTTTTTTTTTTTATTTTTAAAAGGAGCNTAATTAAGATATTAAATTAAGGGTTACTGTACAGCATCGTAGCTCCAGGCAAGATGAGATGCTGGAGCTGAGAGAAGACATTTGCTGTTAGAGGAGAAACCAACATAAGCTGTGTTGTGTAACAAATCATTTCGTACTATTAGATTTGTCATAAACGTCTGATGAATGGTAATTCCTTGATCTAATACCAAACCTTTGGGAGCAATGTGTTTGAATGATGTCATTACATAATGTTTGAAGCTGTTAATATGATTACCTGGAATCTTTGGAGCAGGATGAGACTTGAGGAGACTGCAGGATAACTCGGCTGTGCTTGTTCTTGCAGCATTGCCACCCCGAGAGTCCGGGTGGTGCAGCTGAAATCTCCTGTTCTTTTCCCAGGATTGTTTTTTATTCTTGCTGCTGATGCTGTCAGTGGTAAATGCTGCTGCAGTTACAGTTTTAAAAATCACCAGAGGGAAAGGACCAAAGCTTCAAAGCAGAGGTTTGTCAAGCTGAAACGTGGTGCAGTGTGAGAGAGCAGGCGAGCCGAACTCAGCCCAATTAGCTCTCATTTTCCTCATTGATGTTTGCATTAGGAGACAACAACCTCTGTGGGTTGGGGCTTTTTGTTGGGTGTCCTTCAGCAATTTCTGGAACTGTCATGGAGAGGATCCTGTCTCAGTGTCTGGGCACAGAATAAAAAGTAATCCATGAAAGCAGGAAATGTAGGAAAAAAGTATCCACTGGATCCTTTGTCTGTTGCAATGTGGTTCTTTTTCTGCAAATGTTTGATTACTGCTCATCCTGCTAAAAATGGTGACAAATAAGAGCAAGAACAATTATTACTTTCACTTCCACAGAAACCCTGTTCTCATTACATACTTCTGTCCCGATTCCTACAGTTCAATATGAATTGTCTGGTTCTTTCACAGCAGTGATGGTTTATATTTTAAAGAAAAACCAGAAAAAGAAGGCATAGGGGGTTTTTCTTTTCCCTTCTTTTTTCCTTTTTCCACCCCCAAGGTGGTCTAAAGTGATTAAATCTGGCTTTTACTATTTGTCTCTCTGTGACTGTGCTGTATCCTGAAAATGCTTGTGCTGTTCTAGGCACATCTGTAAAACGCTCTGAGCCGTGTCTTTAGTACAGATGTTTATTTAGACTGCATATTTGAATAATAATGTGGACTCCATGTTGCTATAAAGAAGGCAAAATAGGTTTCAGATGTTACAAAGTGTTTGATGCTGGCAATGGTGCTTAATGTTTAGATGTTGAATATCTGGTTAGCACCAGGGACAGCTGCAAATATACCTCTTTGCTCTTTTTCATGCTACTTTTTGTTTACCTTCTGGGCAAAAAAGATGCCTTAGCTTTTCAATAAAGTATCAAGTATTAACAAAAACTTCTACAAAGAGAGTAAAATGAATGGATCAAAAACCTTTTTTCATCTTCATGATAATCCCATCTTGTCTTGCAAGCCTGAGATCTTGAAACAACCTTTCTTTTAAGAGCTATCTACAGACTCAAAATATGGGAAAACTCTGATTTGGGAACACTTTTCATTGCTTTTCTTCTTTTGGCAGCGTAAAATTTAGCAGCATTAACAAACCTGTGTATGAAGTCTGAATATTTCTGTTCCCTTCTGAGGGTAGAGAATACTTTCTTTCCACCCTCCCTGTGTCATGGGGTTTATATGCAGGTTCTTCTCTACATAGCACTCCCTTGATCAAAGATTAAAGAACAAAAAAAAA
>VYXB01001223.1:0-10027 GCA_013397135.1 Pachyramphus minor | reverse complement strand
CTAACATCATAAAGGTTTGCTCCTCATAAACACCATAAATATCATAAAAGTACTGTCCTCATAAAGCCCATACACCTCATAATGCTTCAGCCCTCGTAAAGGCACGGGACTCATAAAGCCCATACACGTCATAATTGGGCTCTCATCATAAAGGTTATTTTCTCATACATCCCATACATCTCATAACGGTGCAAGCCTCAGAAAGGCACTGTCCTCATGAAGCCAATAAATGTCATAAAGCCTCTGTCCTCATATAACCCACAAACCTCATAATGGTGCAGGGCTTATAAAGGCACTGTCCTCATAATGCCCAACCACCTCATAATGGGGCTTTTGACATAAAAGCTCTGTCTTCAAAAAGCCCATACATGTCATAATGGTGCTGTCTTCAAAAAGCCCATAAACCTCCTAAGGGGCTCCCATGAAAAAGGTCATGTCCTCATAAACCCGATAAACATCATAAAAGCTCTGTCCTCATAAACCTCATCCACCTCCTGATGGTGCAGGCCTCATAAAGCCCATACATCTCATAAAAGTGCTATCATCATGAAAACTCTGTCTTCATAACACCCTTAAATATCATAAAGGCACTGTCCTCATAAAGATCATAAATCTCAAGAAAGGCTCTCATCATAAAGGCCGTGTCCGCAAAAACCCTAGCCACCTCAGAATGGGGAAGGCCTCAAAAGGTCTCTGTCCTCATATTACCAGTTTAATTTTTGCAAGTTTGTTTTGTCTTTTTATTGAAAAACAAATTGGTTTTAGAGAAGCTTTTATATATATATAATTCTGTCTCAATCGACTGAGAGTCAAGAAACTCAATCAAATTTGGCCTCGGAATTGGTGCAAGAATTTATGCATCTTTGGAATCACAGAAATATGTCTTATATGCATGAACCCTCTGCCTCTGAAGGCATCAAATGTTATATTTGGCTAAATTTCTCAAAATATTAAAAAACAAAACTAAATCTCGACAAAACAAAAGACCTGAAGAGAATTCAAGAAAGCCTTTTACCAGCTCCCAAGTAACTCAGTGTATTTGCATAAGAACTGCTGTGTAATTTCATGTCCAGTTTCAAGACACGTTGCCCCCTCTAACAGACACATTATTATAGAATCCCTCACACCCACTACACATTAAAGGATACCCTGAGTACTCACAGGGTGGAGACAGTGCCCAGTGAAGATTAGATTTGTGTCAGCATTAAATCCTGATGTTTGTAACTCTGTTAATATTAGGAGATTTGACTTTAGTTATTGAGATCCTGTTATGTCCTATATACTTACAATTTTACTGTAGGGTGTTCTGGAAATTGCATTGCACTGGGAAGAGATTTGTGCTCTCTCTTCCTTTTGTTCTCCCTTTTCTCCTTCTGCCCACTGTACGAAAGGCAGAACCCACAAAGAAGATTCACAGGGAATGAAATTATTGAGTGCCCAAATCACGGGGTGGTGGCAGAGACTGAAATGATTTAGGCATTGCAGGATTGCCAGGGGACTTTTGCAGGCTGGGAAGAGGCAGCTGGACCCATGCCCCCTGTCAGTGCTGCTGAAGGTGCTAAGCCCTGAAAAGGCAGAGGAGCTGTGTTTACCAGGTCCCTCACAGGAACTCTGCACAGGCCCAGGAGCCCTTGGAGGCTCGTGGCGTGGCATGGTCCAGGACACTGTCCATGGACAGAATAACTCACAACTTCTCAGACTGTGGGGGCTTCTCTCCCCCAGCCCCAGTGGGTCAAGGCCACCCCTTCAGCTGACAGGCATGGAAGCTGCAACTGCCCAGTTCCATCGCTGGAACCTGTGGGCAGAGCCCAAGCAGGTATCAGGGCTGTGGGAGGGCGGCCACAGTGGGCAGCGCTCCCAAGTTGCTCCTGTCACATCTCTGCTGGGGCTTGGCTTTCTCCCCTCCCTCAAAGGCAATGAGGAAGTAGGAGTGAGTAGTCCTGCTCAGGGAAAGCAGTGCATCTACTACGTGGTGAAACTCACTTTTCTGCTATTTTGTGGCTTCTTGAAAAAACAAGATGTATTCATGAGAAAAAAAAAAAAAAAGGTATAATTTGAGTCTGTGAAGGGGTTGGGATACCCCACAAGAGGTGACTGGAGGTCAGACTTTCTTCTCCCTGCTCATCCATGTGGACACAGACACAGGGATAGTTTGATGTAGCTGAAAAGCAAGCCCTCAACATGCTTCCCTGTTCCCAGAGAAAGCAGCCATGAGGAGAGTCCTGGTCTTTTCCTGCCTGGTGGGGATGACGTGCGCCTTCTCAGTGAGTGCCAGGCGGGGGGAACCCCCAGTCCTTGCTGGGGCTTGTGCCAACCCACCCTTTCCCCCAGGTCAAGAGCTGCCTGTGGCGAACCAAGCTGGATGACTTGGGAGAAAACGCAGTAGGGTCTCCCCCGACCCTGTGCGCCCAGTCCCACATGGTGCTGGTCTTGAGGAAGAGCACATTTCAATCGCTCCTCTACCTGAGCCCCCAGATTGATGGGATTTACCCCCTTCTCCCGGCAGGTGTTCAAGAACAGGCACCGGCATTACCTGTACAGATACATCTATGTGTATCCCCCGCAGCGACGGTACCAGGTGGGTGCTTCGGAGGGGGGAGCAAATGCTTCCCTGCCCACCAAATGCAGAGATATTGGCCCAAATGAGAATGGAGGGCACGGTCTGTGCCCTCTTTACCACTAGCCTGCGGGGCTGGCACAGAGCCTTGCACTGTGACGTGAGCAGAAACCCACCCTCTTGCCTACCACTTGGTTTTCCCTCTTCTTAGGGCAGTGACTCATCTGAGGAAGAGGGGGATGGCTCGTAGGAGGAGGAGGAAGGGGGGGTGAGTATGGCAAACCAGCAGCCTGCAAAACAGATACGGGAATTTGGGAACTTTCTTTGGTTTTGTAGTCTCTGCTCATCAGCATTTGTGGCTGCTGACCGCTCACGGCCTTGCACTCTGGATGCAACTGGATTTTCTACTCTGGGGCTTATTTTACTATTTCTGGTTTATTATTTTCCTTTTTTCTTTCCTTTTCACTCCTGGGTGGGGGATGCACCAATCAACCCTCAGACAAATGCTCTGGGTTTCCGTTTTCAGTGGCTCAGAAAGGAGTAAGACAGGCCAACAGGCAGAAGCAGGGAGACTCATGCAACATGCAAGGAAGAAAGTGTTGTTAGGAACTCCTCTTACAGTCCTCTTTCAGGGTTTGCTGCCCCCACAGTGCTGGCAAGATTGCTATGGAAAACAGTTATGGTCCACACTTATGTATATGGAGAGAGGGACACAAACTGATGAAAATTGGGAAATGCACATTTGTACCAGCCCAGATGGTAATACTCTCCTGTCTGCTGGATCAATATGAGCTTGGGCACCTCTGCATTTGTGAGAGTCACCCAGGTTCAAAATTAAATGCAAGGGATCACAAAGGTCTGTTGTGCCTCACTGGGCTGCAAATGTTCAAAAAGAATCCAGTGGTCTCCAGCACATGGGTGCTTTGAAAGAAGGATCTGGGATACCTGGAAACCTGTGTGTCAGGTCTAATCACATTTTTTATTATTTTCTTCTATTTTTATATATAATCTAATGAAAATCTGGGACTCTGATACTAAAACCCCCTTTGGAGGCCTTTTTGGGGCTGGGGTACAGTATGGGGTGGGACCTGTCCCCCAGACACCTCTGCCAGCCCCAGAACCTCCCTGCAATTTGCCCCTTTTGGCCTGTTTCTCTCTCCTACCACTGCAATCTCTAGGGATAACTCTGAGGAGTGGGATGGGGCAGCCTCAGGAAGAAATTAGGAGTTATGCAGGAATGTAGCTGCTGTTTGGGGCTGCCCCTTTCCTTTCCAGGGCACCAGAGCAGAGGCTGTTCCCATGCAGGGATACTGACAGGGGCTGGTCAGCAAGAGAAATTGTGCTGAAAGGCCTCAAGGTCAGTTGTAGGTATGTAAAGACCAATTATAGCAGGTACTAGATGGGAAGCATCGCTCCCATCAGCACAGTTGGATGCACCATGTGATCTGATGGCTCTCTCACTGGAGAGGAAAACAGCCTGAATTTTCTCTGGCATCACGTGCACCCATATTTTAAGGTCTGAGTTTGCCCAAATTGCCAGGGTAAGTGTCCTTGGTCTTGGCATGCGAGCAGCAGGGATTGCCCAGGGCAGGGGTGACACTGACCTGGCGTCACCTTGCCACAGCTGGGTTCATTTGCTGGTGGCAACGTGTTCGTTCTCCCTGGCTGGGCACTGGGTAAGCTGCCCCAAGAGTGGTTGCTCCAGGCTCTGCTTGCTGTTGGGTTATTCTTTGCCTTTTTTAGCAGAACACACTGCCATGCACACTGCTGAAAGCTCCACTCTGGTCAGAGGGCCAAGCAGTGGGCAATGGCTGATTGCTGGTGGGGTTCAGGCTCATGCCTGACTTTGAGCCATCACTTTCTCACCAACCATTTCATATGATGTGCAGTGTGCCCACATGTAGTGTGCCTGTGGCCTTCTTGGTTTACTGGAAACGGGGAGAGGTGACTTCAAAAGAAAACCTTTAGATGCTTTGTAAAGCAAAATGTGTTGCTCCCTGAGCAAGGGCAAGTTTCATGCTGGCTCTGAGATTTGCTCCTGGCTGAGGCTGGATGCTGATGGTTTAAGCGTTTCTGGGGTTAATCCAGCAGTCATGTCAGCTTCCAGGGTTTGAGCTGGGGCAGAGTGCTGAGTGGGATGAGAGCTGCTGTCACCACCACCACGTTGAGCAGCTGAGCCATGCTGGCTGCAGCAAGGGGAACCCTTCTTGGCAAGGCTATAGGTGACCAGTAACGCCACCAAAACTTGAGGCAGGGAGGAGAAGGATATGTACATCATGCACATCTTTGTAGCACCTCTCCATAGCATAGATGGGCTTGAAGGGATCTGTGCAAGAAATGCATGGAAAAATACCTTTTTTTCTTTTTTTGCCACTCTGCTATTTTGTACTTGCACAGGTTTAGCTCAGAGGGGTTGAGGTTGAAAGCCAAAAAACAAGTGTCAGAAGCTACAGCATGGTGGTAGCTCTTGGCTTGGCCAGTCATGCCCAGGACCAGGCCTGGCTCAGGATATTGCCCTTCCCTTTCTGCAGCTCTGCTGGCTTTCCCATGTCGGTCACAGTGAGCACGTCAAGACCCACTGCACACCCTCTTCTCAATAACCAAGCTGGCTGTGTGCCACACTAAGATCTGCGCTAATCATCGAGCAATTTCGCCTTCAGAACAGATATTTATAAACTGTGCTTTCTGTTTATCCAGCCAGGTGGAACATTTGATAGCTGTCTTTCACCACAAACACATTTTTAGCTGGAAATTACTCCCCCTGGTTATCTGTGGGTGCTGCCAGAGCTGACAAATGTCCCTGGGCGGGAGCTGATTGGCTCTGTGCACCTGGGGCCAACTTTAAATTTCAGCAAAGTGGGTGTGGGCTCCACGGTCTGCCGCTGGGATCTGCCTCCGACAGGAAAAGGTAATCTTCTTACCTAGTTTCCTGCCCTGTCTCTCCCTAGCCCTTCACCTCTTCCTCCCCTGAACAGGGCTTCTCCTGCTTTCACTCCAGGCAAGCCATGGTGCGGATGGGACCATCCTGATCCTCAGCTGGGCATATCTCTTGAGCCTATATTGCTTTGTACTGCTGATCCTTAGGCATGAATTTCCTTCTGTGTTTCCTGTAGCAATGCTTTTATGGCTGAATATAGTGTCTGGGATGGACCTGCCAGCCCAAGCCAGGCTGGTTGGGGGAAATGAGAATTATTGGCCAACAGAGCTATTGCCTCCTGCCATTTGTCAGCGTTGTTGAAAAGAGACTGCAAGTTTCTTAATTCAGACTCAGGACTGAACAGCTTAGCCCGCAGTGGCTTTGGGGGTCATTTCTTGCAAATACACCCCCAAGCTGCTTTGACAGAGGGAGTTAGGAAGTACCTGGTGTCAGAGCACCCACTTGGTGCTGCTGGCCCTGCCCTGTGCACATGGGGAGAGCATCGCCTTTGCTGCGAGGAATGCAGAGAGGCAGGGTGAGGTCAAAGGCCACCACAAAGGTGGGGAAAGCTGGGATTGCTGGAAAACCTTGCTGCCATGGGGGCTTGGGGATATCAGGAGCTTTTAGGTTGCTGCTAACTGGGACCATTGGGGACCACAAGTCCTAGGAAGACAAACTCCAGTGATGCTTCGCTTTGTGCCCCCAGGAGCAGCCCAAGATGAAAACAGCCCTGGTCTGCCTGTGCCTGTGCCTGCTCAGCACAGCCCTCTCAACACCTCTAAGTGTGGCTCTCCCCAGATTCCCAGCATGCTACTGAATCCAGTGCACCCCAGCACGCTTTCAGCAGCAGGAAAACATGAGTTGTACTTGCATGTAACACCTCTGGTTCTTGGGGAGGGGGCTGAGGTGCTACCACAGAGGTGAACCCGGCAGGAAAAATATGCATTAGCATTGATGTGGCTGAGCATGTCCCTTCAGCTTAGCAATCAGGACATTGTGCAAGAGCCAGTCTGGGTGGCTATAACTCTTTCCCTTGATTTGTGTGGATGTGGGATCTGCCAGTTGCTTTTGGCTTGGAAGTAGCCTGAGTGGAGCCACAAAAGTGAGGTGCGGGAAGGATGCTCATCTTACTCATGTGGGTAACAGGGGCCAGAGGGGCACCAGCTCTTTCAGCTCTCCTAATGTGAAAATTTGACAGACAGAAATAAAACAAAGGGCAAACTAAGAGAAATAAAGCAGCAACCATTTTTGTCCTGCATAATTGTTGCTCAACATACTAAATACACAGCTAGAGTGAAAGTCTGCTCCTAGAAAAGGCTTGCTTTTTGGGCAGATAAGGAAGACGGAAATCACATCTTCTCTGAGGGCTGGATCCCCGCCTTGTGTCTTTCAGCCCCCAGGGCAAGCTTACGCAACCAGGTCTGTAGTAGGCCAGCACAGGGGAAGGCAATAAATCAGTGCAGATTTGCTTTTCAGATAGGGGCACAGAAGTTAATACTCTGCTACTTCATCAGGGCTGTAATCCAGTCTTTGATGCTGTTCACAAACAATGGAATAACCTGGGGGTATTTAGTACTCTGGGGCATGTTTCTACCCCTTTCAGCCGGACTTGGGATGTTTCAGTGGCTATTTTGCTGAGATCAAAGGGGACTCCCCTCCATGGAGCTGTCTCCCTCTCTGACATGTAGGGAAGACCTGAAATGGCTTGGTGGGGCTCACAGGATGCTCCCACCACCAAGTGCCCCAACCCTGAGGGATGCAGGGATGAAGGGCTTTCCCTATTGGAAACCAGCTGCTGTCCTTCCAGGAGCTTGATTGCCATCAGTCTCTTAACTCATGTCTGATGGGACCATCAACCAGGTTGTTTATTCAGGTCTTAAGCCACCTTGCAAACAACCCCAAACTCATAGCTCCTGAAAACCAGCAGAGGCAGAAAATGAGTCCAAGGGAAAACAAAATCCCCAGAGCCCAGGCTATGAGAACAGGCATCTGCCTATGCTCATGTCCATGAGGTGGCTGGAGCTCCTGCCTGCTGTGGGGCCTCAGTGGATACTGTTAGGATGCTGCTTCAATGCCACACACAGCAAGGGAAGATCCTGCCAATGCATTTCATAAGAAAATTGTGGGGTTTGGTTATTTTCTTTCCCACCAGGTACTTCTGAAAGGCTGTAATGCTGAGCACAGCTTCTATGTTTTCAAATACGTCTACTCGTTCTCAACGCGGAGGAACCAGATGCAGATAAAGGTGAGGAGGTGGCCAGGTGGCATGGCAGGACCCTGGCTTGGCTGCAGGGCCCCAAGCAGCCATCTGTCACCAGGGCTGGCCCTGACCTCCCCCTTTTGTGTACTGCACAGAAAGAAGAGGCTGACCGCCAGAGTATCATCCTCAGCCTCTGGCTGGATGAGGACAATGCCAAGCGGGAGCTGCCAGAGGCCAGGACAGCCCCGGAGCACAGTGACAACAGCAGCACTGAAGCAATTGAAAATATGATTGTCCTCAGGCTTGAAAACCGCAGCATCCCAGGTGCCGGCAGGGACGCTCCCAGTCCTCACGTTGGCACTGGCACACGAGCACGTGGTGGTGTCGGCATTGCAGGTCCCACCCCATCCAGCTCAGAGGGCACTGGTGATGTAGATTTGGTGTTTGAATTTGGTAGCGATGTTTCCATTATCTCTCAGGGTGAGCAGCCCAGTGAGGTTGTGGTGGGGAACAGGTCCAGTGTCAGGACTGAGGACAAGGATGTTCGTGCCCCCAAATTAGTTCCTGCGGAGGGGGAGATGACAACTGGGAGGGAGAGGGGCCCTGCCACCAGAGGGGCAGGGGATGAGGGCACCGCTGTCTCTGGTCAAGGGCAGGAGGGTGTCATGTGGGGCACAGGGATCGGAGGTGTTGCTCTTGCCTCTGTCACCAAGAAGACAGAGGATGTCCAAGTTGATGCCGCAAGTGTGGATGAATACGCTTCCATCCCTGACTCGGGCAATGTCACCATCACCCGTGGGAACCTGGGCAGCACAGCGAGGGCCACCAGCTTCACCCAAGTCTCTCCAGGCAAGGATGATAAGGTCAACATCTTCACTGGGAGGGCCAACATCTACGTGGGGGAGCAAGAAACTACCCAGTCCACTGCCACTGTGGGAACCATCAGGCCCCTCCCCAGGCTGGGTGTCACTGCAGTACCTGATGGTGGTGACAATGACAGCACCCTTGCTCGCAGGCAGCCTGAAGGACTGGCCACCACAGCCAGCCCAAGCCATGGGGACAGCATCACCAGCAGACTCAAGGACGCGCGTCCAGTGGGAGAGGATGAGGAAGGTGCCACTGCCATTGGTGGCTATGGGGAAGGACTGGTGACCCCTGTGCCCTGGAGAGTCACTAGTGGTGACATCACTGTCCCCACAGTTGCCAGCATCTGTGGGAAAGATGATGATGAGGTGAGAGGTGAGGGGAAGCCAGACCATCTGGCTCCCACGACCCCCCAACAGGGGGGTGATGAGGAGGTCACTGCCACTGTCCCAGCTGAAAGAGCCACCATCCATCTGGCCACTGTCCCAGCTGAAGGAGCCAGCATCCACCTGGCCACTACCACGGCCTCCCCTGGGGTGAGGGAGGGGGACAGCACCACCTCCTGGGTGACAGCCGGCAACCATGAGGCAGGCAGAAGCGCTGTGGTGGGGAAAGGAGGGAGTGGGCAAGTGAGACCAGCCACCCCAAAGCCCCGTGGGGAGGGACAGCCTGGGGCAGGAGTGAGGGTACAGCCAGGGGAGCAGGGTTGGACAAGAAACCCAAGAGAGACAAAGCACCATCCCCAAGTGGGCAAACCAGCAGCCAGGCATCAAGCAGGGCCCAGACAAAGTCTGGTAGCCNGGGGCAGGTCGCACGCCACCAAAGCAGGGGGCAGCTCCACTCCGCAGGCACGGCAAGATGTGGGCAGCATGGCAGCAAGCAAGGGCTGGGAGAGGGGGCGAGGTGGCAAGACTGGGGCAGCAGTGTCAGGAGCTGGGGTGGCCGCCTCCCCGGTCACCATGGCAGAAGTTTGGGGACTGGGGCACCGGGGACGTTCGCAGCGCTGGGCCACAGCAGACAGGTGGAGCAGGTGAAGCGCGCTGAGGAGCTTCACGTCCCCCAGCAGCTCCTTACACCCTCGGCGGGGCAGAGGGCGGCCCCACGGTCCCTACACCAACCCTGGGAGTGCTGACAGCAGCCAGTCCTCCGAGGGGGAGCGGGACAGCCAGAGTGACAGTGGACAAACCGGACTTCGGCCCTCTGGGTGGGGATCCCCAGGGCACCCCCATGGCCGCTGGGTCCAGGGATTACTCTGAGGGGCTGCTGGCATTCACCCCAGCAAGCTCCAGCAGTGGAGTTGGGGGGTCCCACATGTCATCTTCTCCCCTTTGGCATCCCCACTGTAGGCTCTGCTCTTGCCTGGATGAGGGGCATGTTGAGGGGGGGGTACGTGGTGTTTCACAGCCCAGGAGCCAAAACTCACGTTCATGCAATCTGCTGTTAATTTGAGGGAAGCTGCCTGTGGGGCTGCAGCAGGGATGCAGGGGTT
>VYXB01001221.1:0-27493 GCA_013397135.1 Pachyramphus minor | reverse complement strand
ATTCTATGATTCTATGAAAACAGTTTCTCAATAATTTAATTCTCTTTGATCTACTTCATTTGCTACTTCGTATTACATTAAGAGTAATGTAACCACCTAAGGAGCTCTTAGAAGAGCACAACTAGCACCACCAAAAGATTACGTGACTAATCACATTACTCTCGGAGCCGCTCATTCTACAGGGGAAAATTCGTTCACAGAGCTTCGCATACAGCATAACACAATGAAGAAGGCAGACAGGAGGGAAGCTGAAGTTTAGACCACCACCATTACAATGCCTTGCTTTCAACACCTCCTGTACTCTGCACATTTCATCTGCATGGTAGAGGGAGTAAATACAAGCATCCTCATGCAAATCAATGAAAACAATGTTCCTCTAATGACATGTATGAGGAGAAGATGTTTGTTTGATCATGGTAGCATCACATCAGATAGCTGAAGTATAGATACATAATGTGTGGTTTCTGAAAACTCAGGCAATACTGCAATTCAAATTCTGTTACAGACACTGCAGAAATAATTCTGATCTAAAGAGCAGGGGACAGCTATAAGCATCTAAATCTCACATATTCTGACGGTTGATGCAATAGCCACAAAGATAACAAATAAAGCAAGAATCCTATGACTCAAATGCAGGTGCCCCAAGACTCAGATTCAAGTCTCACCAATGAAAAGGGTTCCTAACAAGGATTCACCCAGATGAGGTCTTTCAGAGGCTAAAGTTCTGCAGATACAAAGGTCTGTTCAATGGGTGGTGCTGGACTTCAAATGAGACACATACTTCAGCTGCAAAAGGTTTCCCAGAATAGATAGAATTAAATAAATACTAGAGGAAAGAGCAACATCAAGACCACCACCACAAGACTCGGATATTGCACCAGACTCAGTGCACTGCCAATAACAAAGGGACTCATCCCTACTATTAACTGGTTACACAGACTTCAGAGGCATGTGAACAGTCTTCACAAAAGAATTTGTCATACCGTCAGACTGTGAGGTAAAAAGACTTGATGCTGACATGAAACATTAGACCCATAAGGGTCAGGGGCAGGAATGGTGGTGTGGTGTTGAAAAGCTAAAACAAAAACAGCAATTAGGGTATCAGTGAGCAGAATGGTAGTTCTGGTTCAAACCTTATGGGAACATGTGGGAGCAGGGAAAAATGGCACACAGCAAATCCACAATCCAAATAAATTACTGCTTGCAAGAAAAAGTTCTGAGATCATCTAAACTTACGCAAGAATCACGAAATACACTCCTGGTCCTGATGGCAACATCTATCCTTGAGCATTCTCTTGAGGAAAAACTCTGCCCAGATACAGATTGTGATCCAGACTTATCATCTGCATTCAAATGATAAAGTTCTACATCTCTTAACTCCACCACTCAGACACAGTAAGAGGGTACCAAGTTTCTACCTGCTTTTTGATTCAGCAGATGGAGGCTGCCTGTGTCCTCATAAATACCTAACATTCCCATATGAGGTGGAATGTCCAAAACTGGGTAACACTGATGTTGAAAGTGCATTCCTCTCCAGGTCACTATCACAACTCAGTATCAAAAACACCCATTATCTTGATCTGCACTCCTACTATTTCCTTACCTCCAGGACTGGATGATCTCAGCATAGTTTTACTCATGTGGAACGTGAGATGAATGGTAACATCTTTAAATATGATACAACTGCACAAATCGGGACTCAATTTTCACAGCTTTTTAATACGACTACTAAGGACTAGGAATTCACAGTGTCCCCAGTGGTACTATATTGCCACCGCTTCTCAAGACTTCTCAAAAGAGAATGCCAGAGAGTAAGCCTCTGCTGTTGACTAGGACACAAGAGAAGAACATCCGCTTCTTCCAAGCACTACAGGAAAGTTTGTCAGGCAGCAAACTGCAGTCAGGGCATTCTCACAGTAGTTAGGAAGTCTGTTTATTTCTTACTGGACAAAATGTATCTCCATTAACACAATTCCTCTCCTGAGAGGAAGGCTTGGAGGTGGCCTCCAAGACAATCAGTGTTCTGTTCAGGGTATCAGCTACATCAAGTGGAGTCTGAAAGATGTTCTGTGTTTCAGTTTTACCCTGCAAACCACAGCAAAAAGGATCTAGCATGATTACGTGAATTAAGAAAACTGCTATAGCAGTGAAATGAAATATAATACAAATCTATGTGCATAAATAAGTAAGACATAAATACAAATGAAATCTAATACAGAAAAGAAATCTAATACAACATTTTCATGTCTGGAAAGGAAGTATTAAAGAGTAAAAAAGTATTCTGTGACTCAACAAAATGTTGAAATATATTTGAAACAGAACACATTAAATGAAAAGTTCGGACTAAAGTTCAAGTAAAGTTCTGAGCTTTAGCAAACCTGGGAAAAAGTGTTAGATGATTATCTATTTCTTGCAATGACAATTTTTTCACAGTGTACCAAGAGCAGAAAAAATGCTTCTGACTATTAAAAATTTCTCGAAACAGAAATACGAACAGACATTGTGGACCAACTCCCAAACATGGAAGCTTAAGCTATATACACTTGGAACAACACAATTTTTTTTTTTTTACTAGTGTGCATATTTATAGATTGAAAAAAGATCATCTTATGCTGTTAATCTTAACAAAACTACCACACTGCTAAAAAAAAAACCTAAAGGAAAACATCCAAAACTGAAAACAGAGGTGCTCTCCTTTGCCTCTCTTCACAGAATTATACTAAAAAATTGTTAGATATACTAACATTTTAAACATTAAAAAATGTTACATATAGTGATTAAAATCTCCATGAGGAATTCTGGTTAAAACATCTACTATCTCAACAAATAGACAAATACATATAATGCCCTTTTATCCTCAACAGTTTACAAGCCAAAGCGGAAACAAGTGAGTGGTCCTTCAGTTTAACCAAGTTGCATTGATATCAAATTAAGATACACAAACACTAGCACATGAAGAGCAGCACCTAAAACATCTAGTGGATGACTGGACACATGTTTAAAATTACTTCTATTCACTGTTATTTCACTACTTCAATGAAAGTTCTTGAGACCAAGTCAGACAGCTAGTTCAGTTCCTAAAATATGATAGATATGGTGCTACAACTATTGTGGATCTCCTGCGCATGCTGTTATATGAACTCACTTCAGACATACAAACACAAACAACTTCCAGTCCTTTCAGGCTTCAGCTGATCTAAGAACCTCTTTAAGTTCTAAATCTCTAAGTATATCCTGTAGTCAAAAAATAGACAAAGTCTTCAGAAATTTTCTCTAAATCATTTCAATATTCATATGATAAACATTTACTTACATGTTACAAAGATGTGGACAGTCCAAACACCGTCTCTTCTTTCCACAAAGCTCCCCACAGCTATGTGGGATTTCATTTCTATTCCATTCAGGATTGTGCACCTTACCTAAACCATGTCAAAGATAAAAGTACATTTATTGCTTTGAATACAAGACTGATTTTTTTAAAAATATCATATCAAAGAGAAAAAGCTATATTTTCAATATAGTCTTCTTTGGGGAAAAAAAAAAGAAATTCCCAGAAAATAAGATCTAGCTGGTATGGTGATGGGGAATAGGGAATTAGACAACTGGGCAAATTATAAAAGTCACATCTCTAAAAATAAGCAGATTCTACATTAATCTAAACATTAAAGGTTGATGAAGTTTGATGAATGCAGCAGGAAGTCTTAAACAAAAAGCACGTTAGCTTTGCGTATTCTGCATTTAAGATAAGCACTAAAACATATTTTAACTAATCTGACATACTGTTATCCAATCTCATAATTCTAAGTGCACGAGATGACCATGAAGGTTAAGGTTAATTGCAATGGTTAACACTCTCTTGGCTTTCTTCAAGAAAGGAATTAAATTACCAGTGGAGCAACTGAGCCAATGTTATAGATTTGAGTTGTGACAATTTAAAGCAGCAAGAAATATTTTTGGTGACACAGTTACATAATTTTAACTCTTTCAGTACGCTTTTGTATATTCTACAAGTATTAAGTTTGGAAAATACAAATAAATGCTATAAACAGCTTTCATTCACCTGAGTTTCAACTACACTAACTGAAAATTCAGGAAAGTCCCAAAAATCAGAAGCTTCAGAAGAAAAATAAGCTAGGCATTTCCTCATAGAAGGGTGGGAAAAAAATAAAAACCCCACACTTAACCACACTCAGCACATAGTCAGTATTTTGCATCAAATAGAAGACAGCTTTGCACATGTTCAAATTATGTATCATTAACGTAACACTATCTACAGAAGATTAAACACTTACATTATAACATTGTGTTCTGCAAATAATAATACAGCGGACAACTTGAAGTCCTTACTTTGGATCCCCTAAAACTATGAAATGGTATTTAAGCTCATGCAGAATTTCTTCCCTATTTAACAGGCAGATGACCTGTCTTAAAAAGTCTAATTTTCATGTGGTCCAGACATTCATTCATGGTCAATTACTTCTAACAGAATTATTATCCCTGTACTCATAAGATATTTAAAACCTGTCTTAGCTGCACTGCACTGTTCCTAACTGACACATTTACATAAAAAGAAGTATAGATAAAATTGTTTCCTATTTCAGCTTCTTTAAGGCAAGTTTACTGACACCAAATTCCAGTCTCAACTTCAGAACATTCTATTTTGTAGAATATGAGGTGAAACTTTTCAGTCACTCTAACCTAAGGAAGGGAAATCTGCGTGAAATCAACACAGATTTCAGGAATGTAAATGCCAAACAAAACTTATCCACATAAGTGCAATTAAGTTACGTAATTAATATCTCCTTTTTCGTCATATATTTGTGAGCTGGTGAATGCTTACTCATATCATTTATTTTTTTAATTAAACATATATGCACATAAAGATCCAAAAAGTCTGAATATCTCTTCCTATTTGACCTGTATGTGTCCCTGAACAACATAAATGACGAAATTGCTAAATCAATTTAAAGGTTTAGGAAGTTGTATATTTGGTGTATCTCGCCAGGAAAAATGATATAACATGACATGCAGATTATTTCATTCCTTCTACCTAAGGAAACTTTCAAGATACCAGCCCAAATCTATCATCATTCCATAAAAATCACTATTTTTACATAATGATATGAAAATATTTATCACTTCTGATTCAGTATTTCTTTCTTTTTATTTTTCAGGCACCATACGAGTGATTCTCTGTGCACCCACCTGCCAGTGTCAATAATTTTTTTTTTTAATTTCAGGTATGTAAGCAAACAAGCACCAACACTGAAATTCACATTAAAAAAATAAATCAAAATTACAACATGTTTTTCTTTACAAAAGCAAGCAAGAAACTCACCACAGAAACAAGTGTAAATCTTAGGAACTTGCATAGAAGCATTCTGACAAGCTGGACATCTCCAACCACTATTGCCATCTGTAGATAAAAAAATAAAAGATAAAAAAACCTTGAAGGAGCTAATCTGCAAACCTAGAATAACTGCTTTTGCCTTGCTTCTTACCACAGGTGCAAACAAACTATTTTTTTCCATTTACTCAGAAATGGTGAGAAAGCAGGTTAATAAAAATGCATTTTAAACAGTATCAACATCTATAGAGCAGTGCTACTACATCTGACCCGGCCTCGATTCTTTATAGAAGCAAAATCAAATTTTAAAATTCCACTTTTTCTATAATCATATGCCCTACTATATGACATACAGCTAGAAGACAGACAGTCATCACCATATCTAAAGACTTGAGAAACAAAGTGTTAAAGAGAGGGAAATAGGTGAGAAAAATGTAATTCCCTAGTTGAAAGCACCACCTATATTTTTCTTTTCTTTATCCTCTCATGTGTTTAAGTGTCCTGTTGTCATGGGTTTAGCAGCCAGCACCCCCTGGGCTGAAATAGTCAGGGGTGGATTTCTGGAGCAAAGCCAATCAAAAGTTTTAGTAACATCTCTGCTAATGAGATATTTAAAAAAACAGAAGAGAAGGTGGATTGCACAGAACAAATGAGAAGCCCATGGCATAGGAGGGAGGCAACAGGCCCCGAAGTGGAGGCCAGGCCCCCTCTCCCCTGGCCCTGGGCCAGGCATGGCATTGAAGTCTCCCCGGCCAAGACATGTAACAGAGTGGAGGAAAAACTCCAGAGACAAAACTGCCTGGTGAAAAATTCCAGCCTGGTGGAGAGCTTGAGATAAGAGACCACTCCAAGGTCAGTCTAGCAGGAAAGGAGAGCAGAAGTGCGGAGGGAGTCCTCCCTCTCCGTCCAACAGGGGAAAGACTGAAAGCTGAAAACCCCTGCCACCTGTAGAAGACTACTGATAAAGATCCTGGGTTTGACTCCCAGTGGTGCTTCCGTAGTGCAGAGACGCCCCCAGCAGCTCATGAAGGAGCTTGGACTGGAGCAGACGAGAGCACACGGAGCCTGTGGCCCCTCATGAGAGGCCTGAGATGAAGCAGAGTCCTGCTACAAACCTGTGACCCATGGAGAGAGAAACCTACGCTGGAGCACGCCGTTCCAGTAGGACTTTGTAGTCCCAGTGAAAGATCCATGCTGGGGCAGCTCATTTGTGACCCTAAAGGACAGCAGAATTATGGAAGAGCTGTTGTCCCAGGTGACCCCAGGGAGAGGTCTATTAAGACTATCTTGTGGGAAGGGACCCCACAGGAACAGGGGAAAGGACTCAAAGCCATTCCCTGTAGCCTGTGGTGAAGACTATGGCGAAGCAGGCTGTCCCCTTGCAGTCCATAGAAGGGATCCCACATGAACAGGGGAAAGGACTCAAACCCATTATCCCCTGTGACTGCGGTGAAGACCATGGTGTAATAAGTGGGAGACCTCACGGAGCTGGGGTGTGCCCCCCTGGTCTCCAGTCCTGGCCAGAATGGAGAGGGACAGGCCCAATCCTGAGGTCATCATGCAGCAGAGTCGACTGAGAGAAAGAAAGAAATCTCCCAACTACAACACATTGAAACTGTCATCTTAAAGATAATAGAAGAAAGACTTTACATTGCTGCAGAATTGCTTCAAAAAGAAGAGACTTTCTCCTCCTGGACTGATACAGCGGGGAGAGAGATGCTTTTGTAAATACCTAACATTTTCTTCGTAAGAAAGCCTAGGCCTAGTTAGAATTGTTGTATATATAGTATTCTTTAGTCTTTATCTTACTAGTAATAAATCTTAGTATTATTCCCCCACGTCAAGCCTTTCTTTTGTCTGCATAAAACCTCTCTCAACTTGTAGCAATTGTGCGGTGGGGGGGAGTTTGGAAAAAAATTGGTCCCTTGTAAACCCATGACACCTGTAAAAGATCAATTTAGTGTTGCTTTATGTCCACAATAAATCAGTGTTATATAAACCAGAGTAATCTACTTTGTTCATTTAAAGTTGCTAATACCTAGACATTATTCTTGAAGCTCGTATTCTAAATAGTAGTTTTCTTGTTTCTGTGTTCCAGAAGGGTGCTGGTTAAAGGAAGAACTTCCGTGTAAGGAAAGTGACATTAATGAAGATGTTTCCGAAATTCAATAAACCTCTGGCTATGAAGAATATGAATGTGAGAGCACTATTGAACACAAAGGGGGGCAGAGAGAAAGAGATGTATGTTTTTATATCCATATATACATATTTTAAAAATTAATTAAAATTAAATAAACTGATTAGCACTTTTTGTCTCTCTTACCTAATCAATTCAATGCTGGCAAATCAGTAAAGCTGTGATTTTAGAATTACTTAATTAATTATTAATTCAGAAGCCATGTTAGAGGCCAGCATTGGATTGGTACAGGTCACTAGCCCACCTGGAAGTGGAGGCCATGGGCAGAATAGAAAGACACAGCTGTAATAACTCAAATACCTCCAATCCTTCCAGAAAAAAATGAGAACACCAGTTAAATTACCTTCTCTGCAAAGAAGGGACAAAATGACAAACTTTTGTTCCATCACCATGGAAGCATCAGTTTTTCAAAAAAGTTGAAAAAGGAAGGGGGCATGTGACAACAATTTCCCCTTTATAAACAAAGTTCTTGTGTGCAGATATTTTTGTCAGATTGGCCTTAGCTGTGTGATATCTAAAGGTCACATTCCTTCAAGACATAATTCAAAATGTTAGTAAGATGCTTGTTTCGCCATAGGAAATCTTTCCACATGATGGCAAAGTGAATGCTGAGTGCCGTTGACAATCTACATTGTAGAAATATTAAATGTTGGATGTCGACCTGTCGAGGAATACATCTGGTTCAGATGCAGATTGAGATCTGGGTGAGAGTCCAATGCAGGAGGCTACGAACTGCCAACAAAGGGCATGAAGACAGGTGACATCAAGAGGAATACATCTGGTTCAGATGCAGATTGAGATCTGGGTGAGAGTCCAATGCAGGAGGCTACGAACTGCCAACAAAGGGCATGAAGACAGGTGACATCAGCCAGTGTGAAGAGACACTGAGACACAGCAGGAGCTGTGAATGGCCAACCTTTTAGATAACAAAGGGCACAGAGACTAGTGGCCTGAGCCAGGTGGATGGGCACTGGGAAAAATAGCAGGAGTGGAGGATTCGGGAGGAAGAGCAAGCCTTGTGCACCCTTGGACTCTGAGGGGATAGAAGTCCAGGAGTCTTTTGTTCGGGGTCCCTCTCCACAGAGGCACCAGCTTGAGCTGCTTGTTGTATTACTGCACTCTGAATAAATTGCTTACATAACTGGACATCGGAGAATCTGCTATGGGAAACCTGGGGTCAAACCAGTATGGAAACCTAGTCTATGTGAGTGGGGTGTGGAGGGAGTCAAGATGGGCATCTGTTAGTTCACTGCAGCCGCCGCTGTGAAAGGGCTTTGGTCCCAGCAGTTAAAGTGCCTGGTGTTGAGAGTGTAACTGCCAGAGAATCTTGTAAATGCTCAGACTGTGAAGTTTCCTTAACACAAATCACAAGTCTAACATTAGCAGACCAAGAAGAAAGCAATGCCCTGTGAGTCCCCACAGATAATGAGGAGACTCTTTAACTTGCCTTGGCCAAACCAGATGCCATTTTTCAGGTTACTGTCAAGAAAATAGAAGGCTGTCAAGGTGACTGTCAAGACAAAAGAAGTCTTTGAGGAAAGGCATATTCAGTAAAAAACAGTCCCTAAGAGAGATACTGTAGAATGCAAGAAGACTGTTACAGTAACCTTGTTCTTGAAGGAGTTTGTAGAATCCAGACATCTAGAACCAAAAATAGGTCCTCGCACTTCTTCCCATCCAAGTATGTAGAGCCTCACGTACCTTTTACCTCATTGACACTGTAGTGTGTCAGTGTAGCAGGATGCTCTCTCCTGGAATGTAATCAAGTAACTAACAATTTGCTAGGCTATCAGTGGTGGGTTGAGAGAGGGCTCATGTGCTGGTTTTGGTGTTCAATTATGCTAAAACCAGTTGGACACATCAACCCCAAACTAACATCTTGATAATGAGGCGAAGATTTGGCAGATAAGCTGCAAAGCTGACCTGGAGACATGACTGGCAGTCAATCATTTTGTAATATGAAGTCCAGTTCCGTGTTCACATGGTAGATTTCTTCTAACATACTCTTCTTGGAATATGTGTGGAGTTTTCTCCCTTGAAGAGGGGATACCCTCTGTATAGTCCTGGAGGTTGAGTGAAACAGATTTTTGCCCAAGACAACTGGTATGGGTGAGTTTCATCAAATCTCTACTTAATAATTGTTTCTGGGTTTTTTTGCTAGCTTTGGTGTAACTGGTTTGATACAGTGCACTATATTTTACTACACAGTTTACCTTTTATGCACTGTAGTAAATAACTCTGATTAAGATCCTTTGCCTAGCCATTTGTCATAATAAATAATACATTTTATATGAATATATCCAGTTTGCCATCTTTAACCCTACAGGACAGAGTTGTACTTAAAACCATTGACAAAGCCTGACGCTAAGATTGGATCCACCTGCATCCAGGTCTCTCTGAGAAGGACTTTAGAAAGCAAGGGGGTCCTTTCTGCACCTCATGACTCAACAGGAGGGCTTCTCTAACAAACTTGGTCTGAAGCTCCCACTACTACCCACAACACACTATCTAGAATAGTTCACTCTCCTCTCCAACTGGACCCATTGGTACCAATCTGATGGCATGCTGTGGACCTCAAAATTTTTATGCTGGATTCTCTCCCACACTGTCAGCCACCACAGCACAGCTGCAAAACTATGAAAAGTTTACTCAGAATCTTTGCTCAGAAACGTTGCCAGGCACACGCAGACACACACACACACTCAACCCCCCTGTTTGATGCTGCCAGACTTTCACAATCTTCCAGAAAAATGTCCACTGGTCTTCTCTGCATGCCCAGAAACCCTCCTGGAGGAGGTATTGGGGAACTTGCTGGAAGAATCAGGATTATAAAACTCCCAATTTTTGATGCGTATGCAGGCCCCCTCCTCTGATGGACCAGGACTGTGTATTGTGATCATGATCACCCACACATCACTGGAGCCACAGATGGTGACACCTATCTCTTTTCCTATCTCTATTTTTCTCTTTCCAATTTTCCTCTCTTAGGGTGATAATACACTTTGAAATGGCTATATACCCCTTTTTGAATCTGTTATGTTTTTTTCCAGTTATGTTTCAAAGCCGCCGTTCTAATAAAATTCATTGTTTTATCAGTTATTTAGCATCATTTCTCTTTAATCCACCCCAGCAGATCCCTTTAACAATGAACCTGATCGCCGTGCCTCAGAGGTGGGTCACAATACTGGTTACCTTAAACAGTATTTCTAAGTAGTTTTCCAACACAAGAAACACATGAACATGGCTACTAGAGTTATTTGAGAGAAAAATTATTTATACATATAAAATATATTTGAGAATATATATTATATATAATAGGTAAATACAATATAATACAAATCTGAGAAAATACCAACCTTCTGCTTGTGAAGCTGGTGATCGTGCCCACTTCTTAATGCAATTCAGGTGGAATACATGATAACAATTCTGACAGCTCCACACTGGGGCTACTATTCGGACCACCTCACAGCATACCATGCACTCATACTTTTCTGTGGTCAGCTGTTCAATCAACGACCCTGTGAATGAAATATATTATTTGCACATAAAACATCAGCTAGCTGAGAAACAAAATTCAAATGAAATGTCAAGATTTTTTTAAAATCATAACAAAACTTATTTTACTTGTGTGGCTATAAATAACATATTGGTTTATTCCTGAAAGATTTCAGTTTGATACTTTGTATACATTTAATTTCAAAGCAGGAAGAAAGAGAATGAGATTCTCCACTACAGTGGAGTACCTGAATTATGGGAAAAAGCCCTTTGTAAACTGACTGACTTAGGAGTGGAATTACTGCAAAACAACAGTAGAAGTACAGGGTGTTCCAAGCCATATGAAAGCATGCAAGAAGGTACTTAGAAAATAAAGAAAGAACTCCACATGAAAGTCAAAATCACCTGAAAAGTTAGATGTGCAACCATAACAAGAGTACAATATAGCTTCATTTCTGTCAGCTTAATTCTCCCATCAAGGAAAGGCTACCAAGTCCACCTTAAAAATGTTCACAGAATTTGAAAAATCCTAATTACAAGTGTAAAGTAAAAACATACCATTTTTAGATTGTGACAATACAAGGAAAGTTCAAATTCATAATGAAGGGGGAAAAATGAAAATAACAGAATAACTATAAATTCAAAATGTGCTTGTACCACACGTGACTGCAAGCAAGGCCATGGCTGCCTGGAGACTTGCAAGTGTTAACACTGTTTGCTCTCATTAATAGGATTTTCAAGTTTCTTTTCGATCCCTCCTGCATCAAGCACCACAAGATTTAAAATAAACAGTCATTTCTCCTTCTGTTCTCCCATAATTATTATCTTTAAAAGAAGCATCCTCACCTAAAACATACTTCTTTTCTCCAGAAGCGTAAAGCTATGTGATACTCAGAAACTATAGATGTACCATGAATAGTTTAAAAAGCAGAAACTCAGTCCCCTGCAAATAGTGGCAGACACTGTTTCCAAAATAGCTCCCAAATAAAGCATGCAAATAAAGACTGCCATTTCGGAGGGGGAAGTTCCTTAAGTTGCCTGTAAAAGATTACTACTTTCTTCCTGCTTTTTGCACATGATGTTTTTCACTTAATAATAACGCTGGGAGATTTTTTGAAAGAAACCAGGAACACAACAGTTATTGCATTTAGGTTACAAAGGATCAAGGAAGATCTTGATCCTTGAGCTTCTCCTAATGGAACAAAATTTCTGACTAGAGCTATGCTTCCCAATTATGCTACTACCTTCTCAGGTCTGAAATAGAAGAGATGCTGAAAAGCAAGATTTTCAATAGATTTGATACCACAGTTAAGATAACAGGAACTACTCAATCCATCTCTGTCATTTTGGGCTGCAGAAGACAAGGTTGAGATGCTTTGTAAAAAACCAAATTAATATAATTCTGGGTGTTTCTCCTTATTGCCTCTGAATGCTTATGCCTCTAATCATTTAAGTGCACACTTAAGCTTACATAAAATTGAAAGAAAAAGCTACCCAGGTTTCTGTTGAAACAGAAACACTATTTAGTGTTGCTAATAGCACTGAAGACATTCAGCTGATTTCCATTTAATGTTTTCAGTCACTAGTGGTATAAGTCAGCAGAAAATTCACTCCAACATTCAAAACCTGCGAGTCTGTTTTACACTGTGAACATTGCATTTCTGTTCTCAAACTTCCAAAAATAGTATCCAGAGATTGCCTCTATTTCTAATTACCTTTCAATACTACCATTACAGGAGAAAAGCAAAAAATTCAGTTAGGAGCAGAATACAGTTTCTCTGTCTTGGCATTTTCCTATTTCTACATATAACATGAGAAAACTCATTCTGCAAAAATTAGTTTAGCATTGTCCTTCTCCAGTCCCATTGTTCAGAATGCTCAGAATGTTACTCCCACAACACCCACATTTTAACGTGGTCCCTGACCACATCATCATTTGCAGGTTGACAGTGAAACAGAAAAAAACTTTAAACAAAATCTGTCCTTCCCTAGTAAACTTATAGAACATGTCCTCACTCAGAAACCATGCATCTACATTTAATTCTACCTTCTGAAACCAATACTGATCTAATGTGAAATAACAAGCCTCTTCAGCTACTCAAGGCAGTAGCTGAAGAGTTTAAATTATTCATGATTGTGTCTTGAATGCAGGAGTACAGGACAGTCTGTAAAGCTTACCTGTATGAGTTTCTTTGTTTTTTGGTATGTCACTTTGCTTTTTCCAGTACTGGGTCCAGCTAAAATGAAGTGCAGGTGCCTGATCCCCCTTTAGCAGGAACTTTCTTCCATTGAGTCTGAGAGACTCAGACAATTGATGCCTGACTTCCTTGGTCAAGTTTTCATCATTTTTGTGGACAGGGAGTTCTTTCTTCCTCTCATTTCTATCTTTTGGAGTATATGCAAGAGACTTCTTACCTACTTTTGTGTTTTTACTACGGTGAGAATCATGTCTTTTCTGACACTCCTTTTCTACCAAGGGTTTATTCCACACAGGCTTCCGGGGATATCTTTTGTTTACATATTTGTAGCCTTTCTGCTCATCCCCACTACCAACAGGTGCATCACAGAATGCCTTTCCAACAGATGATTCTGAAGAATCAGATTGTGTCAAATCCAAAGATGGAACATTTTCAAACAGCTCTACTTTCTGTTTAGAGCTCACTCTCTTTTCACGGTCATGTACTTGCTTTCCCTTCTCCCTGAAACCTCTTCCAGGTGCATGCATCAGATGTGTTTTCTTTGGCTTTGCTCCTCTGCTATCTGCATTAGCTACCTCCCTATCACTCTCTGAGGAGAGAAAATCATTGTATCCTCTAAGCGGTGCTCTTCTATTAGGTACTATTGCAACATCTGAAATTCCTGAACCTGCAGCAGCATCACCAGTACTTTGCCTTATCTTATTTCTAGTATATGCGCTATCATTTCTTGATCTGTGCAATCTCTGGCTTGGCAAGTTGCGATCCTTCAAACTTCTACTGGTATTAAAATACTGGTGGAAGTCTTCAGAATTTCCATATTGACTTTCTGGATTACAAAAGCCACGATGCTTTGTGGAAGAGCTTTCATAGTCTGTACCTCTTTCAGAAGACAGACTAGGAAATGACAAATTACTTCTGTTCTGATTACTGTTAGAGTCTTTCCTATCTTTATTTACCCAGTTCATATCTGTAGGTTGTCTTTTTCCAGGAATGGAATCAGCAGCATCAGGATTGAAATTCAATGTATCTAAAAATTAAAAAATAAAAGCAAATTTATATAAAACTATGAAATAGTAAATACTTCTTTTCAGCAAAATTACCACACATGCAAAGGGCCAGAAGTTCAATCAATCCCACATTTTACACAACAACTGCAAACAAGTTTCCAGAAACTAGAACTGAATCATACAGTCCTTTGTAGAAGCCTCCTCTTGTTATCTTTACAGAAGGTCTGTGATGATGCAGAGTAAAGAATACAAAAATAAAAGATGAAGAAAAACGTTTGAAGCAGTACAAGACATGCAAGTGTGATAATCAACATGAACCATGCTTCTACTTCAGAGGTCTTCTGTAATTTCTATGTCTCTAAATAAAAGAAAGAGGTGCACATAGGGAATCCTACGTTGCTCAATTTCCTGTAACATTGTGCCAGCAGTGCCTGCCTGCAACACAAATTATTAGGTGAATACTAGGAACAGCTTAACAGGCTGTGGCATATTGGTTAAGTCTTACACAGGAACATAAAAAAGAGAAGAGGTTTCTCAAATCTCATGGGGGAATACCAATTTTACAGGTAGAGTAGGTTACCCCTCATGGTAGAGCAGGGTGCAGCTTATTCCTGGTTCATGAGAATTCAAAGAAATAAGTGCTTAGGCTATGACTTAGGTCTAGAGACTCTCCAAAAAGCTAATGCTACCTAGGTCTCTCAAGTACTGTTATAGGTTTAAAATCACCTCTTTTCATTTTACCATACCACCATTATGGGGTACACGGTGACAACAGAACCATGATCAATACAAAACTGGAACGAAACAAACAATACAGATTACTACCAGTTTTTCTGACTGGACAAGCACTCATTTTTTAATTGATTGCTTTTGATCGAGATACTGTTTTTGGCTAAATCTATGGGTATCTTGAATACTGTGTGCAGTTCTGGGCTCCACAACCCAAGAAGGATATAGAAATATTAATATGTGTCCAAAGGAGGGCAACAAAGATGGTGAAAGGACTAAAAGACATGAGGAGCAGCTGAAAATACTAGCTTTGTTGAGCTTGGAGGAGACTGAGGGGTGACCTTCTTGCTGCCTACAGTTTTGTCATGAGGGGGAGTAGAGAGGGACATGCTGATCTCTTCTCCCTGGTGGCCAGTGACAGGAAATGATGGAATGGCTTAAAGCTTCATCAAGAAACGGTCAGATTGGACAGTAATGGGAAAAAATTTTTCAATTAAAGAAAGTCAAGTACCAGAAAAAGGTTTTCAGGGAAGTGGTCCTGATGCCAAGCTTTTTAGTGTTCAATAAGTGTTTGAATAATGCTCTTAGATAACTGGTTTAACTTTTAGGTCGCCCTGTGTGATGTCAGGCACTGGACTCAATGACGCTTTTGAGTCCTTTCCAACTTAATATTCTAGCATTATATGTTCAGTTTATACAGTATCTCTCAGTTTAAGACAAAACTAATTTGAGGACTGATATCTTCAGTTTTAAAGTACTTCAAATAAGCACTTCTTTTCCCTAAAGACAGATGACAATATACTGTGCACATAACAATCTATTTGTGTCAGCACTACAAATACCCAGACAAGAAATGGTCCAGTCAGCTGAACATGAAGCACAAGTTACACGGAAGACACCCTCTGCAAATCTTACAATACCTGTATTAAACTATACCAGAAAGAAAAAAAAAAAAAAGGAGAAAAGAGGAATGGTGCATTCACTTTCCTGTTCACCCCTACAGGTTTTAGAGAAACTCCATTATATCTTCAGTTTAATGATTCATTGTATCATGCACAATGTCCAGCTGTCATTGTGGGGGCAAAAACCAAAAACTACATTCAACAGCAATTACATCAACTGATGAGAAAAATCCATTAACAGGATAACAGGATAACAATACATTTGTCCTTTCTAGGTGCAGAGGGACAGAAACTAGAAAGTCATACCAATGTGAATAATTATTCTACAGTTGCCTTTTTCCTTATATTCTTCTTCTTTATCATTTCCTGGATGTCAATAGTTGTTCACCAATGGTAAAATACACTGGATGGGCTGCACTTCTTCAGTGCCCGAAAACCATCATTCAACAATTCCCTGATCTACCCCAAGGGCAGAAACATCTTTCAATTTTAAGTTCCTAAAATCATATACTCACTCTGTCCATGAACCTGCAGGGCAAAAGCCAGTTTACAGCCTAACACTGTGCAATTCCACACTTACCTACGAGATTGTTATTGATAACACAGTATTGCCACAACAATGAATCAACTTCAGAAGTTATGCCATGCAGCAATGTCTGCTGCAATTATCTTAAGTGTTATAAGGCAAGTGTAGAAGTGGTGCATCATTCAGACTAATCTACTGCTTTTCCATAAAGCAATTTTTAGCCCAGTACACCCATTTAAGACTTTTTGTTCCAATATATATAAACCTCACAAAAGATTCATGATCAGAGCTGACCTGCAGCCTGATAGAATAAAAGATAATCAGACAAGCAGACATTTGACTGTACCTGCTTTACTGAAACTATCAGTCTCTGCTCTCTGAACCATGCCCTAGGCCATTTCACTTGCTACAAGGCAGCTGAGAGCCCATTTTCATACCACCAAAAAATGACCTCAAGTAACTTTTGCATCATGATAGCCATGCTGCCAAGAACAGGGAATGCTGTTTAGGACATAGGCTAATGATAATCTTAATCTGAATTAACATCAGGGTGCTGCAAAAGTAGAGATTGAAATTTTCTTTTTCACCCAGGATTCTCCCTGAGAGAAATCTAACAACTCTATAAACAATGAAATGAGTTAGCTCATCAGTGGATCTCAATGTGACATCGATTACCTGAGAAATGTACCCAGACCAGAAGAAATTAAGAGGTGTGATGAAAAAACTAAATATTGTTAATTACTCTGGGCAACAGTGTTATTCCTAGATACAGGCTCAAGACACAATTACATAAGGATTAAGTGCCCATAATGCATGATAAATCACTAAATGCAATGCCGGTATATAGATCTTGAAAGGTTTCCCCCCTTCTCCTCAGCAGCCACAACTAATAAAACTAAAATTAATCTGAATTTGCACAATTCATGGACGCAGGGCAAAACAAACAAAAAAAAAAGCATTTTCTTGCACTTGTGGCGCTAAATCCCAGTCCAGGTCGGGTCCTTATGACACTCTCCACCCGTGAGCCCTTGTCAAGATATCCGGATAAGTAGCACCTGCTGTAAGCAGTAACCTCCTGCACGTCCAAGACCTCTGCTCACAGATTCCTTGAAAAGCCGCGGTTTTACAGCAGTCTGTAGGGCTAAAGACATTGTCACTGTCATTGCCCTGTGCAGGCAGCCTGAAACCCGGGGTCCACGGGTGTGGACAGAGAGCAGTAGGCTCTCCCGAAACCAAACGCCTCTTTAGATTTTCTCTGATGTTACCCTTCGTTTGTCACATACTAGAAGGTCGTACATTCCTCCGCAGGCAAAATTCTGCCTAGCGCGTCCTGCGGCACAGGCGGGCCCAGCCATTTTGAGCGCCACAGGCGCCGCCAAGCCGCGGCGGGCGGGGGCAGGGCAGTGGTAACAGGTGGTGCCGCAACCCGCACCCCTCGACGAGCCAGCACTCTGCCACGACCGCCATGGCGCGGCCTTCTGCCCAGCAGATCGCTGCGGACTGATGGCCGCCCCTCGCCTTCACTAGTTCCACCCCACCCTGCAGGCCTCAGCACCCCCGCCCCAGCCCGGCAGTCGCATTCACCTGCGCCAGGCCGCGCCTCCGCCATGCCAGCGCCAGCCCCGGTCTGCCGTCCCCGTGGCCGCGCGCGCGCACGACTCGTGCCCGCGCCACCACCAAGACCCGCCTCTGCGCGCGCAGCCGCACGGAGCCCCGAGCGCGCGAGCAGAGGTGCACACGAGGCGGGGGGGGCGTGGCCGGTGGTGGGTGGCAGCGCGCGCGGGACCTTGAGCCCAGCCGGGGTCGTGGGGCGGGTGTTACTGCCGGTCTGGCCGCCGGGAAGAGCTGGAAATCGGGAACCTTGTATGATACTGCAAACAAGGAAGAAAGGAAAACCAACAGCGATAAAGAAATGCTAGCGCTGGCAATAAATTGATCATTTGTTTGGCAGTCGGCTTGCCTGCTGCATTTTACAGCCCGGCTGAATGGGCTGTGAGATATATCTCTAATTAAACTTTCAAAGACAGCCAAATAAAGTGAAACAACTTTAATTCAGCGCGCTGCATCCACGAGCCTTGTGACCAGGCCCGAGCACACCTGGAATGGGAGGGACGAGCCATTTTAAGGTTTCTTGATTTATATAACCACTCCCTTGTTCCTCCCATGGTGACCCTCGCTCCTTTTCCTCCTTAAAAGGTGATATAGTCCTCTTCTTGAACTCAATTGGGTCCCTCAGGGCCGGCTCACACCTTCCTTCGCCAGTCCATTGGTTGTCTTACCCGGCCTCTGACATTGTTTTCCTGTCCCGGCCGTTTGGTTCCCTGGCAGTGAGCCGAGACTGGTGTCCCTGCCTTACATGCTTTCTACCTGCCCTCACACCATATCTGTAGATAACTGTAGGTAACTGTAAGCAGCAACAAGTAACAAGTACCTGTAACCAGACCTGTATGCAGCAATAAGTAACCAGCAGTAACTGTAAGCAGCAACAAACAACTGCAAGCAGTTCACCAGTCCCTGACCAACAAATGACTCCCGAACTCCCCAAACAAAACAACTTCCAGGTATCTCAACATGGAAATTCCTGCTTGTAATAAAACCACCTTTATTTCTCAAAGGGCCAAGAGCAGGATGGTGGGTTCAGAACAGTTCGTCCCTGTGTCTCAGTGCATAAAAGAGGTGCTTTCTCTAGCCACAGGATAGAAGGCAGGAATGTGTCATCAGTCTATCTATTGCATCCTGCATGCCACTGCTTAAAGGAGGTGACAGAGACACAAATGTGTCATCCCAAAAAGCCCACACAAGGATTCCCATACTCCAGCTGGTGCTGCAGGCAAATCTTATGCTCCAGCTACAAATACTGTGTAAGAATTTGTCATACTGCGGGTTTCAGCACCAGTGTTTAACCATCGTATGATTCAAATCTCCCTGCAGAGGTTTGCAGTGCCATGGTTACAGTACACCTACTGAACGTTTTGGATTCCTTGTGGAGCTGCTGATCTTTACAGACACTGCAGCTCTGAAGAATGGCACCTTAGGAGCACTGCTGCACACAGTCTGTCTGAATTTTCACCTCTACACCCTCCTGGTGAAAGTCTCCCTTCAAAGTTCCATTTGCTGCATAGTTCTACTGCTCCTAGTGGGCAAAGTTCATGGCTTTAAAGCCCTTAAAGAACCAGTGGACTTATTGGAGAAACACTAGCTGTTGAAACCCCAGACTCCTGACATTGCAGAGGAAGTTTGCAAACCAGTATGGCAACACCCTTATGAAGATGCTACGTGTTTTGCCATGCATTTTGAGTGTGTTTGAAGTGCTTTACTATATCTAAACATGGTGACCATCTAAGGTTGTAAAGAAAGGTATGTGGCAGAGGCATCCCTTCAGAGATGTATGGTTTTCCAGCTGCTGTCAAGAAACTTGCAATAGTCCTCTGGTTCCCATAGACTTCTCTGTAACTACTGTAAAGATGTGTCCATAATATTCTAAATTACTAAAAAGGTTTAACACATTTGTCATGAATATCATGATTTTCATGAATACCACAGTACTTCCGTATCCACACTCTTTTTTTGTTAACACCAAGAAACCAGTCTCTGGTTTCTTATGACACTCTGGAAAGTTTCTGTCTGGAAAGTACTATAGGGATTTTCATCTGTATGTTCTGCTCCACAGTTGCCAATTATTAGGTCTTCCTTTGTTCTCTGTTTTCCCTTTCTATCTGAACAGTTCTGCTTTTTGTTTTTTCTTTTCCTGTCTTAAATTTGCATTGGGCCAATTCCATCCACTCCTGATAGCTTAACTTGATTGCCTAACATTTCTGTACAGGCATGTAATTTTATTTTCTTCTTTAGTTTGGCCAAACAATCTTTTTCTCTTTTCCTTGTAATTTCTTCTTTTCGGTTCAAGGATAGGGCAAGGATCTCCCCACTGTATCATACACCTTCTCTTAAAATATATTTTTTGTTCCTATTTTGTCTTGCTTGAATATTTATTTCTCCATCTTTTTGCCATTTATCATTTCTTTTTTCAGTAGTGACTTGTGGAAACAAACCCCAAAACTCCTAAAAAGTATTGAAGCAGGTATGTTTATTCACAGCGCCGGGTGCATGGGGGATAATTCCGCCAATCACGCACCCCTATTGCCTTTGTTCAGCTCTTTTTATGTGATATAGTATTACATATGCATTAGCTGTGTTACATATACATTAAAAGTGGGAGGGGAAATCATTAACATACACCACTCCTATAACTTTGCCTCAGAACGCCCCCTTGGGGTCTTCTTTTGGAGGTCTTGGGATAAAGTAAGAAGTCCTCCTCAGGCTTGAACTTTTCAACTTTGCGAAGAACTGCTGAGCTGGTACTGTCCAATTACCTCAAAACTGGTATCATCTCTAGGAGCCCTTCTTTATCTATCATCTTCAAGTTCTCTCCTCTTAAGCCTCAAAGCTCTTTATCGAAACTCCAAGGTCTTCTGTTCCTGCTAGAGTTCTCCTTATAAAATTAACCATACCCTGTCTGTAAGTTAGCATAAGCAAGCAAGGCTCTATCCTAATTCTATCTAAAAATTAGCTAGTAAGCAACTAAGGCTACAGTCTTTTGTCATCACTTTATATTTTGATCACCCCTTATCAGTAGCTGCTTTTTTCCATCTGACCAGTGTGCCTATCAGGAAGGAGCAGGGACAGAATGCTCCATATGTAAAGTAGAGCTGGGAGCTTAGAGTCTGTAAATACCACAATACCTGAGCAAGAAGAGCAACGTTCACCAACAGCCCAGGCAACAGGTCAGGTTGCTATGCGCACCTGTAGTGACAGGGCAGCTCAAGCCAGAAGTCAAGCCAGTGGGCAAGGATTAGAGAGGGTAGGCACAAGCATATCTGCAATATAGTTCAGGCAGAAAGGACAAGAGCAGGTATTTTAAAGCAGCAGGGGAAAGAGCAAGGGGCAGGTACCCATTGAGGTTTTTCAAGGCCTGACAGCTACTTATAAAAGTTGATGCTGAGTTCATCCAGACAAACTCCCAGGGTGGGGGGAAGGGACATGGGAGAGATGTACTCAGGTCTCTTACTAACATAGATGTCTTTGGCAGCAGGAATGCCAATAAACAGCCTTGCCTTCAAGGGAGAGGCTGAGATGAGGTAGGGAAGCAGAAGGAAGGAAAACCCTAGCCGTTGTTGTCTTTGTCAGCATGCATGCCAAAGAAGATAAATCTCTAATAGAAATATATTCACTCCTGAGCTGGCATCACTGTATAGTCATTTTTAAGAACCAGTCAGCCTGTGGTGGAGTCAGTGACTACTGAGGACATACTTTGACATGAAGACAGCAAGGTTGTCTCGATGCTGAGATTCTGGTGAGGAAGATGAAATGGTCTAGAGCCAATAAATTACAAGTCTAGATGTTCAGCATGAGTCTCCAGCACATATACAATACCCTTTTGTGCAAAGGATTTCCTGGAATTCCTGATTTTTAAAGAAGCTGTTCCTAGGTAGTTCCAGATGCCATTAAGATTGCAATCCCTGCAGCCAGAAGCAATAATCTGTCACAGTACTGTGTACACCTCCAGAAGGCAAGGGAAGAGTGCTGTGGGCACAGTCAACTGCAGCACACAGCTATGTTCTCTCATCCTTTCCTAGCTTACATAAAGCCTTTATAGACAAGGAAAAAAAAAAAAAAGTCCACCAATACGTGCTTTCATTTAAAAAAAAAAGTCTGTTGCTGGGGACAGCTTTTCAGAAGCATCCTTCCAAGAGCTAAATTTGGGCATAAAATTTAAAATAGAATCCACACTTCTGATAGATGAAAAGTAAACCACACCATGAGGCAGGCTAAAAGGGTTTGAAGAACAACTTACATAAGGCATAAAATGTAATAATAAATCCCTTTCACACACTTCAGGCTCTGGACATCTCCCAGACAGACTGCAGCACCAGGAAAATTAAAAGAAATTTAAAGGAGCATACAGAGAAAATAATCAAAAATCTAAACTCATTTTTTACATCTGTGCTCACTAGAGCAGATATGGATGAAATTCCCGAGCCAGCTCTTCTTTTTTAGAAGGGGACTCACCAGGGGTTATGTCTTGAAAGATTCAGTATGTAACATATAAGTTATGGAACATATAGGCAAAATTAATAGTAATAAATCACAAGTACAAGATGGTATATACCCAGCAATTTTAAAAGAATTCAGGGGTGAACTACAAATGTCCTGAAAAACCTCTAATATAAAACTGCTTTGGTAGAAGACAGGGATGTGTCAGCTACAGCTACTTTCAAAAGCTGATTTTAAAAGAATGCCATAAGAAATCTAGAAAAGTAAAGGCCTGATGTCCATAGCAGGCAATTTAATGGAAACTGTAAGATAGATCAGAATTAGTGAGCATATGCATAAAGATGTTATAATAGATATGAGTCATAATGGCTTTTGTAAAGAACTGCCTCACAATCCTACTGAAATATTTATGAATCCCTTGTGGCTAAGGGAGATAGATCCTGGAATCCTGACCAGGGATTTCTGGGAAGTATTTGGAGAGGCCAGTCATCAGTTGTCAAAAGTTATGCTGCCAAGAAATAAATAATTGCAGGAGTAAATAACTGATTGAAAGATAGGAAATAACACAGTAGGAATCAATAGGCTGTTTTCACAGTAAAAGGAGGTCATTAATAGAGTCCCACAAGGAAGTGTTTTGGAACCTAATCTGTGCAACGTGTTTCTCAAAGATTTGAAAATGGTAATGTCAGAGTGTGCTGACAGTACAATGTTATTTAGGGCAATATAGGCAACGGCAGGCTGAGAAGAACTGCAAGCAGAAGAGTCTTTGGATACTGGGTATATGGGAAAAAAATGGAAGCAGGGCATATGGGAATAAACCATCCTATCTTCACATTTGAAATTAAGAGCCCTGAGCTGTTACAACAGTTATAACAGGTAGTTGTAAGAAAATGTCTTTTCTATGCCCAATAATGTGAAAAGAAAGCAAATCAAATTATTAAGCATTGCTAAGAAAGCAGTAAAGAATTAACAGAGATAACACCAAGACAGTGTAAAAATTGATAAATACTGTACACAAATCCAGGTCCTCCATCTCAGAGGACAAAGGAACATGGAAAGGTTCAGAAAAGGCAAAGAAAAAGGGGCCATAAGCAAAAATTACTTAGACATGTTGCCTAAAAGAAACACTTAAAAGAAACCTCTTAGTTTTAGACATAAGGCATTCTTTAATCAGCACTGGTCCTTATTTTGCCGAAACGCACCCCGAGGTATCTTCACTACAGTTTATATGTCAGCATTACATGATTATTCATTTTTCATTTCCTGCATTCCTGTTACATAGTTATGGCATTTCCCAACACTTGTTAGCATATATGCATATCCTTATAAGGTCTCTGAGGGTCTTCATCAGTGATCTTCAGTGGTCTTCTTTGAAGCCCACCAAAGTTCTAAGTGACCACCTTGTGAACTTCCTCAAGTCAGTGCACCTGGTTAAAAAGTAACTGGTTGTTGCCTGGCTGACTGCCTCAGTACTCTCTTTCATTGTTTCTTTAAATCACTTGGCTCAGCTATCTCTAGTTTCTATGTTGTTGTTCTGAAAAATATATATCTCTATGTTTCTGTTATTATGAGCCTCAAAAATGTCCAGAGACAGAGGAGCTAACTAAAACTTTTATTTGAATAAAAGGGAGAGTTCACTAAACAATTCCCAATGAGGTCTCTTAACTTGATAGAGGTCGCAGCCTTTTATCCCCTTGGCCGAAATGCAGGTCCCTCCCCCGAACTGCAAGTCCCTCCCCTTTCCCCATTGGCTGAGGTACTCTGGGGTTACAGCCTTCCCAACACACTTACAGTGTGTCCCCCATTACATGGTCCCTTTGTTTCTGGGCAACTTGCACCTTTCTATAACTAAACAACTGAACAACCAGTAAATTGTCACTACCTGGCATCAAATGCAACCACACTACAAATTTTGCAAGAACACCTATTTATTCCTAATATTGTAAATATTAGCAGTTCTTGTTACATTTCTAAACCCCAACCTTTTGGAAAATAGTGTGTATGTTTATGGAAATGATAGAAGTCTGCAAAATCTGGAACAGCACAGACAGAGGAAACAGACTGAGCACTGACCTTTGAAAGGTGACGTAAAATAAAAGATCATTTTAGAGTCCTGGTGAGGCAGGACTCTATATTTTATATTTGAAAGAGTCAAATATAAAAAAAAAAGTTACATTGCACTTAAACTACAAAATACGTGTGCCCTGCTGATCCAAACAAGTTTGAAGCTAAAAACCATAGTAGTGGGGGTACTAATAACATGGTATTGGTTAACAGAATGGTCAGTGTCCGTCGAAAGATAGTAGCCCAGCAGGGAGCCTAAGAGATGACTTTTCAGATGTTGAAATTCTGTACCCCCTTCTGATTTCTGAGGTGCATAGCATCTTAATTTCTTCTGCAGAGTCTCTCTAATTGCACCTATCATCAATATTGCTTTCAGTTAGCGGTGGTGAAAGGATGATACTTTTGTGCTATTAAGGACCACCCGAGTAGTTTTTTTGGGAACATCAGCACCTGATTCTTTCTGTTCTTCATTCATGAAAACCAGGAAGGACAGTCTATGTTATCTCTATAAGCAACAGTAAAGAAATCATGTTTATGTGCTGCTGGCTATTTCAGTTCCACTAAATAAACGCAATAACCCTGCACTCATAATTTGTTACAGTATGTATGTCGAGGTGGCCAACAGAAACAAAAACAAGTGGTGTCATCAAAGCACACAAGAGAGAAGAAGCCTTTATTCTCAAGCAGGTAGTGACATTAATACAGAATGCCCAGCAGCTGTGTCAATCACTGATTGGACATTCATTACATAATGCACACTAACACCCCAACTCATTGGTGAGTCCTGCCTTGAGAAAGTTTTGCTTTTTGTGAAAGTGTACCAGATAGTAGCATTGATTACAGTAACAGAAAACACAATTAGTACATACCTATGTCTCTCTGCTCCCATGGGAATGGTACACTCCCCTGCCAGTGCATTTATCTGTTCTAATGGGAATGGTGTACTCCTCTGCTGCTTACTCTCTCTGTTCTCAGGGCCTGGTCTCAGGCCTCTCAAAATGCCCTCTCTGTTCTTATGGACATGGTTTCAGGCTTTCAAACTCGATTTCCTCTGCAAAGGGCTTTACAGTTCAGCTGCTTAAGCTCACAATAATTTCATTCTTTTAAAATGGCGCCATTCAGCAATGAGGAGATTCACAGCTAAACAAGTCACCAGTTTTCTGTTTTATCATCAACAAAAGAGACCAACATCTCTGTGACTCAGACTTCATGGCACACACATCTTATCCGTGTATAAGCCTACTGTTGAACTCACAGGACTTTGTAAATTCCAGATTTGTAACCTTTCTCTTTTAGATTCAGTCTGCCCTTCCTAGTGCCTTCCCATCCCCATGCATCTTCTGAACTCTGATGTGCTCATTACTGGAGATATAATGAAGCAGAATTTGGAATTCCGTACCCTACAATCACTCTTCTACTTGGCCTAATCAAGTGCAATTTTTAAGAAAGTATATAATTTACATTATTATTTGTCTATTTTAAATTGTAAAATATTTTTCTGAAGGAAAATAACTAGTTTTGTAATAACTAGTTTTTGTAGGGTGAGTTAAAACAGAACTTTAAAATATTTTCTTGTTGTCAAGGAATGGGAATGTAACAAAAAAATAAAATGGTATGGGGGGCCCCAGCTGGTCTGGGGTCTCTGCGAGAACTGTGAGAATTGAAGACAGAACTATTGCACATGGCAAGGTGACAAGCATGGACCAGAAGGGTGTAACACAGAATGGATTTCCTGTCTGTTGTGCTGAGTCATTGTTTTCAGACATGTGTGATTTATATGTCCAATTGTAAATTATTTATGTTAACGAGAGACCAATTGTGCCTTGACATGTATGGTCAGAAAAATGGAAAAAAGTTGCAGTGGGTGTACAATAAAAGGTCCTGTTTTCGGAAGAAGACTTGTCGTTTGTCCACCCCAACCACGACAATTGGTGACGCCGACGCGATTGCGAGGATTCGGAAGAAAAGAGACAAAGAACAGGAAGAGAAGAAGCTGCAGAACAAGCGGAAAAGAGACTGCCTGCGCGATCAGCGAACCAGCACAGAGCGGAGCTGCCGAGAGGCTGCCGGGGGTTTGGACGGCCGCCGATCCCCTCGCCTGAAGTTTTCAGCTTGCCAAGCCGTCGTTGCAAGCTCAGGGGCGCTGCCCCCTTAAAAGCCCCGCTGCGCTGTGTTTGCCGCTGCCTGCCTGCCGCCACTGCATTCCGCGAGTAGCAGCTGTTCCGCTCTATGCGAGCCCCATGCCGTGAGCCCGTATTAGCTGCTAACCCGGCTCCATACGTCCCGTGCCGCTGTCCCACCGTGCTGCTTGTGCACTGCTGCTGCTTAAAGCCGCGGCGTCTGCGAGCCTGGGTCTGCCCCGCTCTGCGCGTGCTTGTTACCTGCTGCCTGCTGTGTGCACGCAACTGTGAACTGTTGCGCTGCCATGTCCACCCGGCCCCGCTCCGGCCCGACCCCGCCGTGCCATGCTGAGAACCCTGCCACGCCGAGAGCCCGCGCAGCCCCCGTATCAAGTCATCCCTGCAAGGAGTCATCTGAAGCCGCCTTTTGAGCTGAGCCGCTGTTGTTACGGGCTGCTGAAGCACTGCTGCTAGCTGCCTGCCTGTTGCTAAGCGACAGAACGTTGCCTGCGCTGCCTGAGGGTTTCCCCCCCCCAGCTCTGCTGCTGTCTGCATCGGGGAAGTTTCAGAGAGCTCTGATCATGTAGTTCCTTCCGCTTCTCCTTTAGAAACTACCTCTCAGCTCAATCCTCCTGAGGGCGGAACTCCCTCAGTTTTGCCTCCTCCCTCTTCCGAGGGGCCGGAGAGAAAACCCGTAAGGGAGAAGAAATCTCACTCTGCCAAAACGGGGATGCTGTGGGACGATTCAGATGAGCTGTATGGGCCTTGGGTTCCTACAGCTAAGAACAGATCATATAAAACTCCGCAAGAATTGGCGAGATCCTCCTCTGCAAAATGTAACCAGGCCAAAAGCATTA